>JAODAL010009507.1:0-110340 GCA_025379985.1 Phyllomedusa bahiana | reverse complement strand
AAATGGGGCCCAAAAGACAAGATATACTAAAAAAAACCACTTCCAGATCTCTGGACCTCAGACGGGCCAAAGGGTTTCTCTTCAAACAAGACAAGACCTTAAGCACACAGCTAAAATAACAAAGCAGTGGCCTCAGAACAACTCTGTGACCATTCTTAAAGGGCCCCGCCAAGCCCTGACCAAAAACCCAATTAGCATCTTGAAGAGAATTGAAAATGGCGTCCATAACTTCACCATCCACCCTGGGAAACGGAGGGGATCTAAGGAAAAGGGCAGAGGACCCCCAAAACCAGTGTGAAAAACTTGTTCCCTTTTCCCAAGAAGACCATGGCTGTATTTAGTAAAAGGGGGGTTCACCATACTGAGCAAAGGGTCTGAATATTAAGACCATGTGAGTTTTCATTTTTTCTTTTTTAAAAAAATTTTGGGGCAAAAATATTACATTTCTTTTTTTTTTTCCCTCCAAAAAGATGGGGGCAGAGTTCTTTAAATCAGCAAAAAATAATTTTTTGGATCTACCAAAGGGCTGTTTTAAAAGAAAGAGTGAAAAATTAAAGGGTCTGAATATTTCCGTATCCACTTAATAACACTGAAAAAGAGCTATGGGGATGGGAAATTTTTACTTTTTATTTTGGGACAGAAACTTTTTTGGGTTATGTACACAATTGACCAACAAAAAAGTAAAAATTGACACTTCCTTTACCCCAAAAAGGGTTTATCCCGGCCATGAAAAAGCAGTACAGGCATGTTACCACACTGTACTATAGAAGACCCTACAGACCAACAATCACTGTTTACTTCACAAAAACAGATGATTTTCGTAAAATTTCAAGTAACTGGCTTTTTTTAGGTCTGGGACATTGTATCTTGAAGCCACATTCCACATACAATGTCCCAAGAAAGACCATTGTTTGTTGAAAATATTGAATCCTGAGACCATTGTAACTTTAGGAACCACTGTATTGGAATTTCAAATAACAGTGCATCTGCCTTTATCATATACTGCAAAACTGGTGCCCGGGGTTGGAAAATTCACATAAAAATTTTTGGTGCAATTTTACCAAACTATTTGAAGGTCCAGTTCTGAAAAAAATAATAATGAAGAAAAAAAAAAAGACCCACCTTTCCAACTGGCTCCAATCCAGTGTTGAGCTATGGTCCTGCTGCTCCCAGCCAATGACATCATGTTCACTATTCACATGACACTGCAGGTAATCACAGGGCTCAGCAGTCTCTTCCTGTTGGTATGGCAAATGACTGCTGAGGGTGTATTGGGTGGGGTTACATGCCCAAAGTCGGGCGACATCAACAGGTGCTACTAGAGCTCAGCACTGGAGTGGAGCCGGTTGGGAAAGTTTTTTTTTTTTTTTTATTTCATCTCCCTTTTCCCCCCTATACAAAAGTTTGTTTTTTAAGAGGGTTCTAGTTAAAAAAAAAAAAAAAAAAAAAAAAAAAAGAACCCTGAAATATATACATAAACCATATACTGTAAATTTTTCCCCCACATTTTGCACTTTGTTTAAATCTCAAAAGTATACTGGATTGTTTCTTTGTTACAAATGTTATTTTTGTTATTCTTGTTATTACAAATATTGTGGACTACCACTGGAAATAACTAAAACACAGCGAAATCTCAGGATTAGGATAGCCTGCCAAAACCACTTGTCAAACAAGAGACTCCCAGAAAGAAAAAAATAAAGAAAGAAGTAAATGACACAAAGCATTTGTGTAGCAGAAGTGAGTCAGATGTAGAGGCACAAGGAGCTTAGAGCATAAACAATAAGCAGAAGCAGCTGTGGCTATAGAAAGCTCCAGCCAGGTAACTACACAGGTGACTTGGTGTATAAAAGTAAACTATCTTAACTTTGATGAGAAGATCCTTTTGTGTGGATAACTCTGAGGTATGTAAGTTTCTGTGACTGGCGGGGGCTCTTTGTGTCCGACATAAATAGTACGATTGTCTACCCAATTTTCTTCTCCGGTACACTATAAAAAAACAAGGGTTTAATGCATACGCATATTATAAAGATGCTGACGATTTTTTTTTACACTGAAAGAAACACAGATTTAAAGGGAATGTGTCATCAAAAATGACTTATTGTTTAACTCACATTTTTATGTTCAACACATTTTTTAAGAATTTTGGGTTATTTTTTTAATTTTCCATATCACTTTCAGTATTTTTTAATAATTCTTAAGTCCTGCAGTTTTACTATGGTCACTAAGCCCAATAATTGTCTGACCACTTCCTGTTTATACAGAAAGATTCTGAGTGTCCTGCTCATTATCAGCACAAAGAAGGTCAAACTGAAAGGAGACACCAGTGTGAATAGATAACACAGGATCCACCAGTCACAAAAGGAGATAGTCACAGTTTACCCTCTCACCTCCCTGCACAGTGATTTCTTCCCAGGTCACAGAGCCCGACTAGAAAACTCTCCTATAGAAGTGAATGGGACTGAGTCAGTCTTAAGTCTCCTATGTGCATGAAGCTACTGTAAAGCATCTCTCTGGCTGCTGTTTTAAAGCGTGCAAAACAAGGCCCAGTGGCCAAAGTGAAAAAATGCAAGACTTAAGAATTATTAAAAAATATTAAAAGTGATATGAAAAATTAAAAAAACAACAACCAAAAAACCCAAAAAAATGGGACTTAAACAAGGACTCATATTTTGATGACACATTCCCTTTAAATATACTGTAGAAAAAGAGCTATGAGCTAATACAGTTTAGGGCACAAAGTGCACTGAACCAGCAGTACTGAATATACAGATGTCAGTAACTACCTTTAGTTTTGCTTGTTGCACTTTAGAAGGTAGCACTAAGATTGTATGCAGCAATGGTGGACTAATCATTTAGGAAGCGACTACCAAGTAGCTCCATTACAAAGCACAAAATTTTTTTAAAGTATGTCAGGGGTAGGGCAGGTCGATCGTAACAAATAAAACCCTGTTAAAAAAAATAAAACCCGAATATTGCTATTGCTTTTTGATTCATTTATCATATACTATCCCCCTTCAATCTAAAGATTGATTAGTTGTGTCTGCTAGGCTGGCACACAGGTCAGCTATCTGATACCAGGAGATCCTACATGAAGCTTTATAGCAATTACAACTCCTCTAATATCCACAGAAATTGTTCAACTTCTCGTGTATAATATACAGTAAAAAGGAAAAAGTGTTTTTAAAAATTTTTTAAATTAACACAGTATGGGGTTTTAAAGATAGAAGACACAATCTCACCCGGGTTTTTCCTCCTTTAAATTAAAGGGACAAAGAAAATAAAAACAAGGTAACTCCTAAACAGTAAAACAATGCCGTTCTGGTTTTTTTCAAAAGGGTTTAAAAGGTAGATAATGCATTTTCTGTTAAAAATTCTTTGAAACGTGGATGTAATATTTTGAATGGAGGTGGGACCAACACCCATCTCGCACCGATGGCATATTCTATTGAAATGCCATGTTTGTGATGGCAAAACCACTTTGTTTTAATGTAGGGGGCCATATATTACATTATCCATTTATGAATGCAGCCTTTTTATATTGTCCTTTCATGTTTACAGGTCAAAGTAATTGAACAATGATTAGGCTATGTCTAGCAGGGATGGGATTTTCGGATTTTAGTATTTTTAATCCACCCAAAACCATGTACCCATGCTGTAAGACGCAATAAAAAATCTGTGCTGTATCTAACAGCAAGTTTTGTTTCCGGGAGGGTTTTTAATCAACAGTTTTTAAAACAGCGTTTTCCATGGCTCCCATTGGTTTCCCTACATTAAATGTATGGGAAAACAGCAAATCTAAAAAAACGCGTGGTTTTTCCCAAAAGTTGCACCAAAAAAGGGGGTCCAACTTTAAAATGCTGTCGGTTTTTGGAGGCACTTTACATTGCTGTTTGTAGACCCCCCGCCTAAGAAGCCGTTCATGGCCGGGTGGCTGTTTTATCTCATTAGGGGGATTTCCAAAAACGGCGGGTTTTTGGATCGTTTTTGTCCGTGTTTCGGACCCAAACACCCTATCAAAAACAAAGTGCAGTTTTTTTACAAATTATTTCAATGTAAAACATGCATCGGCTGTTCAGACGACTGATCGCTGATGCGTGTTTACATGTATCTTTCGGATCTGTTCAAAGAATCGACATGTCATTATTTGGTTATGACCAAACTATTCTCCACATCTATTGCTTGTTCTGACCTCTTGCCTGTTGCCCATATCAACCAGACACGGTCTATCCTGACCTGCATGAAAGACCGTGTCTTCAACTTTCTTACGACACAGCACCAAGTAATTTCAAAAATTACTATTGGAGATCACGAGGGTAGTAAGGGGGGTTCCCTCAGTGAATCCAGTTTCCCTTATAAGTTAATAGTGAAAACCATAGAGAGCCCCTAGATTTCTTCCCTTACCACTATATTATAAAACAGTTTAAAACCCATGGATTCAACCCCATACCAGGTGTCGGGGGTGACAATTTTCATAATAATTAAACAGAAAAAAGGTCGATTTGGGGGCCTTTGGGAATTTTAATGGCAGTGTTTTGAAAAACCTTTAATTTTTGGCCCGGAGTTGTCAATGCAAGGAAGGAGCCCAAACAAAAGAATAAAAAAAAAAATCTTCAAATTGGTAAAATAAACAACTTGGTCATTCCTAAAAATGGAAACACTAGCAAATAATACCATAAAGAGGCCTAAAAAAGCAGGAAAATAACTAAGTGGATGTTTGCGAATACCGGGTTTAAAAAAAAAAAAATCTTCAGAGCATCAAGCCGGGTCAATAAACTCATGAATGTAAGAAAATTTCTTTTTAAAGGACCTTCAGGATATAAAAAACCCCAAAATTGATGAGTTTTAAATGAAATAATTTATATTTCTTTTTTGCAAATTATTGAAAATGTAAACTTTGCTTCGAGCCAAACTCCAAAGCCCACAGGAAAGAATATCCAAATTTTTTTATGAAAAAACTTATTAAAAAGCTCACAGAGACTAAAAACTTTTGTAAAACCGCTATTTGAAAAATGTTGTGGCAAGGAAAGGAAGGTGTAAATCATAATTCCTAAAATCTAATGCATATTTTTGTCAAAGTCTTTTAATTAAAGGGGGATTTCAATCTCAAGTGATTGCAATTTTATAGGATAAGCCTTAATGTGTGATGGGGGGGAGTCCCAACCTATCTTGAGAAGACCCCCCAAAAAACTCCCCTTTGAAAAGAGGTGGCTATTAGCTTACCATTCATTTTAATGGGGGTGTGGGTTTCAGCCCATGCCGCTTTTCTGACCGCACCTATCACACAATGAAGGCATATGCGATCAAATTTTGAATGGGTCAAACCTTTAACCTAAAAAATACACTTTACTAGTGAAGGGTTTTTTTTCAAAAACCCTTTTTGGTGGTATACGAGGCAAGAAAATGACGTTTGTGCATGTGTCACAACTATACGGTTTTGTATGAAAAAGGTCTAGGTCTAAGACTTTCTTTTTTTGCTCATCAAACATTCAGAGTGCCCCTTTCTTTTTTTTTGAACACTATATGAAAAGAAAAAGGGGAGCTCTGATGGCGCAATGAGCAACCCAAATAAAAATTAGCCAAACAGTTTTTATACATGTGACCCAAAGTTTTACAGATTCTATTTAATTAACCCCAACTCCCCCCTTTTTAAACTTTACCCATAAGGGTTAAAAAAAAAAGCTTGACGTAGGCTTGTACAAGTGTCCCCATTATGTCCCTCATCATAACCCACTTTTCCGTAATACTGCTCTAGCAAACGAAAAGACATTTACGCCCCATTTTTATTTATCAAATATTTTGTTTTTTTAATTTGGAGACATAATTTCTGTGCGGGCCAAAGTTCATTACAATTTTTTTTACTGGTCTTGGAATGAAAAATTAATCGCCTTTTTTTTACATTTTTTGGGGTTTGGGATCTTCCCCTTATAAATTATAGGTAACAAAGAAGTTCAATTGCAAAAGTGAATTAAAATTTAGCTTCTTTTAAACTATGGGTAACGAAGTAATATACTATGTATGTATCCTTTTCTAGGTTGTTTTTAAAAAGTTATCAGAACCTTTTATATAAAATGAAATATATAATAAATTTTAAAGCACCTTTTTAGGAAAAAAATTATTTAATGGGCTAGTAAAAATATATGAGACAAAAAGGGGAAAGTTACCTGCCCCGTTAACCAGAGATGTAAGATGCGAGTTTTCCCCCCTTTTTTCCGGCTAACAGCTCGTCTGTACCTAACAATTGGAAGGGGAGCAACACAATGTCAAATTTCCCCTCTCTGATATCAGTTTTCAAAATGCTGTTTGACCTGACCGGCTTCCTGTAAAAAAGAAATTAATGTTTGCAAAAAAAATGTATTGGGGAAAAAAGTCAGAAAAAAGATGCTATAATTTTATCAATTTAAATGTCTCCCGCAAAGCAACCGATAAAAAAGAAGCATTACGGGGCCCTATACAAATCTTAAGTAAAACATTCCCCCTTTAAAAAAAAAAAGTATTAAAGCCATTACAAAGCTTCCTAAAAGCAAAAATACATTTACTGTAGAAATGCATCTGATGGGTTTGTTCCCCTGACATCGACGAGTCTACAGAATACCAAAATGATCATTTAAAAAATTTTTGTTTTAATAAAAAAAATTTGGAAAACCCCAAATTAAGACGCCTTGTTGGGACGATTTTGATTGCTTATTTAAATAGAAAATATTCAGTTTGGTTACTAGCCTTTACTGCCCTATTCTTCAAACACTGTAAAGGGGAAAAAATTTTGTGTGCCCCTTTTTTCATACTGTCCCCTCTGTGATTTTTAAAAGGGGTTTGTTTATTTTTTTTAATTTTGAAAAATAAAAATAATACCCTCTTGTCCACCCCCTTTCCAGCGCTGCCGGGGGCCCCACTCATCTGGTCCGGGTGGGGCAGTCGGATGTCACATGTATTGAAAAACAACTTTTTTTGCCATTCTGAACAGGATGTCAGGAAAGGGTCACATGATGCTGCGCCAAATCAGGGGCTCTGTGGTAATGTTCAACCGCCAGCCCCAAGAAGATAGAAGCGACCGAGGAATGGAAGAACTTGGCGGCGTTGAACAGAGCGGGACAGAGGTATGTTTTTTTTTTCTTTTTTTAATTGCACACCAAAAAAATTTATAAAAAAAATAAAAAAAAAAAATGGACAACACCTTTAAGGTGTAATGCCTTTTTTTTAGTGAACCACAATTATGAAAAACTTTTTTTGGCACTGGTTCAATAGGGTGCAATAAAAATTTACCAATTTCACTCTTTTTTTAATTCTTTGCATAAAAAAACTAAAAGAAACCCAAGACAGTGAAGGGAGGGCTCCCCTGTTTAAAATTGATGAAAAGATGTTTTCAAAAAAAACTGAAAACCCCCAAATTACGTAAAGCCTGGTTAAGTCTGCCGCAAAGGTTCCGTTCAAAGCCTCTGTCACAGACTCCATCACAAATGATGAAAAAAAAAAAAAAAAAAGTGACTTATTTTTTTCCTTAAAAATGATGAACACATGGGGAAAACAGATTAATCTTTTAAAGGCCTTTGGAGATGGTCATGTAACAGATCTGGCAATGCTGTTATTTTTTTTTGAAACAGAAAACTGGAAATAACACAGGTATGGACCTAGCCTAAAACTGCAAGCACCTGCAGATTATGGACATAACATGTCTGCACAACTGCTATAAAAAGGTTTTCAACCAAAAGTTAATACTCGAGTATAAGCCGAAGAATATAAGTGAGGGCCTACTTTTGCACAAAAAAACGGGAAAAACTTATTGACTCAGTATGGCCTGGGTGGAGAATGTGCTACTGTAAATTTAAAAATAAAAATCGATACCATAGGCAGATATAGGCAGTTTAATGTTTCATAGGCAGGTATATGTCCCCCATAGGCAGGCTATAGGCAGATAAATGTCCCCAAAGGTAGGTAATAGGCAGGTATATGCCCCCATAGGCAGGTTATAGGCAGATAAATATCCCTTTTAGGCAGGGTTTATAAAAAAAATAAAAAATACAAGTACTTGCCTCGCTCCCTCACTGCTCCGACTCCCGGGCACTCAGTCTTCTGGCACAGGTGGCGTGATGTCATCAGGCTGCGCACGCAGTCTGATGACATAGCACGCTGCCTATGCCGGAAACTCTGGACAGACGCAAGTTTGTGCCCGTCTGGGGTCCACTGGGGAGCAGGGAGCGCTCGCTCTCTGCTCCGAAGTGGTATCTTCACCTTAGGCACCCCAGAGGAGCCCTACAGGTGAAGGTCTGCCCAGCACCGGGCCAAGGCGCGCAGGACACTGTCAGTTAACTCAGGATTCTCAATATGCACTCCTGAGAGCCCCATGTACAAAGTGTCCCTGCTGGGCATGGGCCATCCACCCCCCCAAAGACTGAGTAAAATAATAATAATAATCTTTTTTTATATAGCGCCAAATATTCCGCAATTTACAAATTAAGGGAAAACCATACGACATTACACTTTTAAAAAGTATTAAAAATGAACCAAAGGTGTGAGGGGGCCCTGCTCGGGAGCTTACAATCTATTGGGGTGTATGATAAACATAGGGTAAAAAGTCCCAAAGTTTACACTGGTCCCCATTTTCATAAATAGGGGGGGTTTACATGAAAAGGATGAAGCGCCCCCCAGACGTACATCTATATACAGAAAAGTGCCGTGATCCCCCAGTGTGGGGTGAAATGGTGTGATAGCAGTTAGGATTTTGGTAGGCCAGACCGGAAAGATGTTTTTTCGGGGGCCCCTCTTAAAATTTGTGGGGGTTGTGAAGGGCCCCTGTTTTGCCCCGGGTAGCAATTTTCCAAAGGAATTGGTGCTGCCGGTGAAATTTTGTAGGGGGGGCTGAGAGGTTCGGTGTTGTGAGTGTAACCTGAAAACCACAGTGGAGAGAGCGGGTCGGGTGGTAGCAGACGAGGGAGGTATTAGGGGGGTGCAGGTTGTGGAGAACTTTATGGGTGAGAGTGATGAGTTTATACGTATCCTTACTGGATGGGCAACCAGTGCAGTGACTACACAGGTAGAGGGGTCGTATAGGGGCTGGAGGAAAGATGACCCGGGAGTTGCATTGGGACAGTTTGGGAGGGGGGAGAGTTTGGCGAGGAGACCGAAAAGAAAGGGAGTTCAGTTCAAGAAAAAAATAAAAGCAGTAATGAAGTTTGAGTTTTTTCCACATGAGAAAGGAGGGATTTTGGAGATATTCTTGGGGTGCAGGTGAAGGAGGGGGCAAGGGATTGGATATAGGGGGGTGAAGGTCAGATAAATCTAATAAAAACCCCAAACAGCGGGTCTGTCCCTGGGAAAAGGGTGGACCACTACAGAAACGAAAAGGGGGTTGGGGTTGGTTAGAATGGCGGAAAGACAAAAAGTTCAGTCTTAGTGATTTTTAGTTTCGTGGAAAGGGGGACTGATGTCAAGACAGCGGACGACATCACGGTGTTTTGTACAGGGGAGTGATGTAAAAGGGGGGGTGTATAATTGGGTGTCATCCCTAGAGATGGTACTGAAAGCCAAATTTTGGGTTTGTCTAATGGGGGCTGTAACAATGAAAAGAGGAGAGGACCTAGAACTGATCCTGAGGAACCCCAACACAAGGGGAAAAGAGGAGAGGGGTCGAACCGGAAAATGAGAACTAAAGGGAGCGGTAGGGGTGGGAAAGGGAAAACCAAGCGGGGGGAGCGGTGCCTGGGGCCAATGGTGCTGACACGGGGGAAGTTGGTGTTTAACTTTTCAAATCTGCAGAGGACCAAGAGAAGCGAAAGGGGGTAGTTACCCTGAATTTTCGTCAGGAGATCATTTGAGATAATAAGGCAGTTTCCGTGGAGTGAGGGTGCGGAAACCTGTTTGCAGAGGGTCAAAGAGAGTTAGTGGAGAAAAAGGGATTAGGCGGGGGGTAGACCAAGCGTCAAGGATTTTAGAGATGAAGGGGGTTTAAGACTGGTCGGTTTGTTGGCAGCACGGGAGGGTCCAGAGAGGGCTTTTTTAGTAAAGGGGTTATGATGGCGTGTTTGAAAAGATGGAAAATCCCAGTGGAGAGAGAGGGTTAAGAAACCCGTAAAGGGAGAAGGACGCTGGAGAAATAACTGGAGGTGGGATGGAAGGGGGGTCAGTGGCTGTGGTGGGGCGCGCAGACAGGAGAAGCCCGGACATTCTTTCCCCGTCGTGGGGCAAGGGGTGGGTTTGATTAGGGGGCGTCGGGGAGGGACAGGAAAGGGGGGTTATTTGGGGGATTGTGTGGATGTTTTGCGGATATTTTAATTTTTTCTTTGAAGTGAGTGGCCGGGTTTTTGACAGAGGTCAGGACGGGCCTGAGCTTTAGGCCTTAGAGGGATGGAAAGGGTCAAAGAGGGGTTTTGGGTTGTTGTTTTAGTGTTTAATGAGGGAGGTGAAATATTTTTGTTTTGGGCAGTGAAGGGGAGTGTGATAAGTCCGGGGATGAATTTGTATGGAGAAAGTCGCAGGTAGCTTTGACTTTCTCCAACCGCTCAAACCCAAACATGCGGGAAAACGGTCTGAGGTGTGTGCCCAAAGGGTGGGGGGGGGGTTTTTTGTGAGTGGTGCCAACATGTCCAGGGGGGTTGTGAGAGTTTCTTTGAACTTTGCCCTGGTCGGACAGGGGAGGGAGGAGAAATTGGGGGGAGTGAGGAGTATGGTGTCTGTGGTTTTCCCGAGTATTAATGGAGCGGTATTTCGGAAAGTGTGAGAGCAGGTTTTTCCCAAAAAGGCTGAGAATTAGTGAAAATGAAGGAGATAAGGTTGTGGTCAGAGAGAGCAAAGGGGAAAATTTGTGAAGTTGAAATTTAGGGAAAAATACAGAAGACCAGATCAGGATTCCCATCCCTTTTGGTTGGGGATCAGTAAACGCAGAGGCCCGGGAAAGGGGGTTTAAAGAAAGAAACTGTGAGCGAAGGAGAAGGGGGCATCAAGGGGGTGTTGAAATCACCCAATGAAGGTGGGTTTTTTCAGTAGAGGGAAAGTGTGGGGCCAGGCGGCAAAAGATCAAAAATTGCGGGAGAAGGGGGGGGTTGTAGACAAAATGTGACCTGATAAAAAGGCCAAAAAGTCTGAGGGTTACCTCAAAGGAAAGGGGGGAAAAGGGGGGAGGGTGAGGGGGGGAAAACCCGGTAAGTGCAGTGGGAGAAAGGGTTTTGCCAAATCCTCCACCCCGGGCCCGTTTCAGGTCGGGGGTTTTTGGGGGGAATTTAGCCCACCCCTAGGGGGAGACCAAAGGAAGGGTTTAGAAATTTTGTGCCCTGTTTTTTGGAGGGGCAGCAGGTTGGGGAGTTTAGAGAAAAAAAGGGCATGAACAGCAGTGAGTTTGTTGCAGACGGATCGGGCGTTTATAGAGACACTTTAAAAGGGGGGGAAAAGGTTTCACAATAGCAAACAGGTTGCGGGTTTCTATGGAGGTAGAGGAGGAGGGGGGTAGCAGTAACGGGGGGTGGGCCGGGGTTAGGAGGATTTCCCTGCAGCAAGAAGCCGGGTAATGAAAGAGCAGCAGATGGTTCGGATGGGAAAATGAGTGGCGTTTTTTGCAGTAATATGTGAGTGGAGCTTTTGGGGTGGTTGAAGAGGGAAAAAATATAACCAAGGAGGTTTTTCAGCACATTTTTGTGCTGAAAAACTGGGTTTTTAACTGTATGTAATATGGTATTATTTCAGAAATTTCTGTAAAATGATTTGTAACTTTAAATTATTTGTCCACATCCGAAATTAACCAAAAAACCCGAAAAACAACTGTATGAAGGGTTTGTGGATCCTCTGGACCACCGCAAGCGGTGGTGTCAGGCTCGCCAGGGAGCAGAATCTAAGTAGGTCAAAGCATTCACCAGACCGCCCAAAAGGGGGTTGGGAGCTGGGTGGGGTTTTCCCCACCATTGTACCTTGGGGTAACTTGCTTTTCGATGGCAAAAAGGTGAAATGTAAGAATCTGGGCAAAATCTGGTCGGGGGCAGGCAGGAAGGTCAGGACAGGCGTCAAGGTTTGTGGTTGGGAAATGGTAGAAGGAGAGAGTGGTACACAGATAACACAGGAATCATATAGAAACACTTCCTCGATAGGCACTAAAAGACACTAATGATCCGGCAAAGGAAGGAGGAAGTAGCAGAAGTTATATAGGGTCAGTGCCCGGTGACAGCGGGTGACAGGAGCAGAGAGGTTAGGCCACAGCATCAGGGAGGCAAGTGTACCTGCGATCCGGAGCATGGATTGCAGGGGCACCGTTACAACAATAAAAAAGAAGTCCCTATACCTTTAACACTGCTGCTCCTCATCAGCATTTAGACCATGATGGTAGAGACATCTTACTTGGGCACTGTAATTTGATTACCAGACCTACTTCAAATATGTCATATTTCATGTTTCTAAAACAAACCTACTATAGTCTTTAATTAGGTGAGCTAAAACATCCCACAGGACTAAGGGTATGGTCATGCGGAGTTGCCGCCTGGAGGCCGCAAATTATGCAGGCATGTGGTTTACCACACATTGACATGGTTTATAAATTATTGACAATGGCAACATGATTTTGCAGGTAAACTGCAGTTTTGCCTGTTTCATGGCCATTAAAGAAGTATTCCCAATGCATTAGTTAGCTTTAAACATGTTAACAAAAGGTAAATTAAGACTATTTTCAATTACATACCTGTTCTTATTTGGCTTCATTTAAGTTAGAGCAATTCTTATCTTCTCCTTTTGTACACAAGCTTCCCAAGGTTACCAGCCACCTCTCTCCTCTAACAAGCTCTAGCAGCAGTGCCCAGAATGTTTACATCACTCCCTGCTGCATGTTATCTGGAAGATGGAGGTTTATAAACAGTTGTGCACTAGCTCCATCACTCATGTCACTGTAATAGACTCATCTAGGAATAGAAGAGCTAATATACCAACAGCTGCTATAGAACCACCCACAGCCTGTACAGGAAGTAGGCGCATGAAGCTGGCTGTGAAGAGCAGTCTCTGTGAAAAAGCCTGATTAGAACACCCCTCTAAGAATCAATTTGGAAACCAGTGATTTGTGTCAAACCATATGCTTGCATGGTTTTAGCTGCTCTGCATGGTTGTAAATATTTTAGTTATTGACCCATTTATTCAAAACTTGTGATATGTCTCAGTGACATAACAGAAGTTTCCTTTAAAGGGGTGTTCCAATGAGGGCTCTTCAGCGCTTCAGGTCAACTCTAGTTAGCTATGAGTGGACTGTGTTACAGAATGAGAAGGGCAGCGCTTGCGAGTACAGCCAAGTATGCCTGTTTTAACTGGAAGTATGATTGAGCTACCATCTTTAGCAGCAATGTTATTTGGAAATCTTGAGATTTGTCTCTCCTTTGGCCCCATGGAAAGGTAAATCTATGGAAAGTGACCCACCTGAGGAGGTTATCTTGACATGGTAGGTGGATGCGCACATTTTGATCAAAATGGGCACAAAATGCCCCAATTTTATAAAAAAGCACTAATGCAGTTTAAATGTTCCATGTTTGTATTGGTTTTAGAGCCTGCTCAGTGCTGACATTGCATTACAGCCTCAACAGTTTACACCAGTGTCTTTTTCAGTTGTGTTTGAAGGTGCTGGCTAATTTTTTTTTTTTTTTTTTTTTTTAAACACCTCCATAGTGTGATACAAATCTTTTAAACATTGTAGGAATAATTTATTCCACTAATCTTTGCAGAAATGATTTCGGACATGGAAACATTTCATGCGTATACTGTTCATTTAAGGTCCACTACACTTCAGCTCATGAACAGATGACCTTCGCATTGACTCCTTAGGCAGACAACACAGAAAAAAACTTTGTTTCCTCTGATCTCAGACATCTAAGGACAGTGAGGTTGTCCCTGTATATACACTAGACTCTAGAATTAGCTGACAAATCTCTAAAGTGTTCAGCCAGCTTAACAGCATTTTACTCCATGCTAAGAAATCCCGGTTTTGCCCAGTCTCTTTCTTATTGTACCTACAATTAAACAAATACACTGTTAGATAGTCTTCTAATGTGTCCTTCTGAGATGTTATGTGACTGGAGTTGTTTGAGTGATCTAGGAGTAATTTGACAGGCCAGCCACTCCAAAGAAGATTTCTCTCAGTTCAGTTATCTTTAGGAATAGTGCCTCTTATTGTGGTTTGAAGGAGTTGTCTGGCAAAATACAAATATATCTTATTGTGTAGGAAATGTAATAAAATTGCACTCATATTTTATAACTCATATCTGCAGACATCATTCGATTTCAAACCTCCTCTTCCAGTCCTGGGACTTTTGTGTTGGTCCCAGTGCAGGTAGAAAGCTGTCCACCTCCGTTTACCAAGAAGGAATGAGGACTGACCTATCACGGCTGATTCAAAGATGGAGAAGGGCATTAACTTAAAGGTCTTCTCCGGGAAAAGAAGAAAACGGAATACATAAACTACATGTTATAATGAAAATAATCCTAAATATCGTTAATTAGAAAAGTCTACTCATTATGTCTGAGGGATAATCATTATAGAATAAGAAAATGGCCGCTGAGCTTCTCCTGTGCAGAAACCTGACCTACAGGAAGTAGGACAGACTAAGTTACTTCCCTGGTTTTTGCTGACTGGCATCACTGAGCATGTGCAGTGCTCAGTCAGCCTGATAGACTGGGGGGTATGAGGGATGGCTCGCAGAGTTAGAAAGGGAGACCGGGGGACTGTATCACACACTTTTATATAATATAATATATATATATATATATAATATAATATATATATATATATATATAAAATTATTATATTATTTATTGTGCGGTGCGACTTGAAGATCGCATTTCTCCACCATGGATGTTCTGCAGCAGCTGAGTTCCAAAAGGTTTGGGTTACCAAGTTGCTGGTGTCAGTGAGGAGGTCAGCAGTCTGGCAAGGTAATCAGGAGTTAATTACTCAGGTGGTAATTTGGAGAGTTGGCTCAGCTGCTTGGCCAACTCAGAGGCCTGTTAATAGTCTGGTCTTCAGTATACCAAGGGGGGAGTGTGGCTCACAGTCAGTGGAGGACGTGTGCAGGCCCTGCCTAGGAGAGTATCCTGGGTGCTTTCCCCCTAGGCTTGAGAGAAGCCAGGCCCAAGGACTATATAGTACAGTGTGAGTACATGTTTGTGGGCTGGGTAGTAGACCCAGACCACTGCTAGAGAGGGGACTCTTGTACATTTATGTTAGTGCTGGACGCTCAGGATTTTTTTTGTTTTGTGTAAAATGTTTTGCTTGTGTTGAAGAATTAAAGCGGGTTTGGAGGCCGACTTCAAGAGGAATTCCTGTGTCGACTTGCTGTTCCGTTTACCAAAGCGGCGATCCCAGAGCGAGAGTGTCCCCCCAGGCCGGGCCAAGATGGCGGCAGAACATGAGTGACCGATTACACTATATTTATATATATATATTTGGTGTGAAAATAATATATACAATCTACTGCTCAGCTGGGAGGAATGAGGCTTTGTGGGAAATGTCGTTTTCAGAGAGCGCGCCTAGCAACCGTAGCTTCGCCCACTAGCCCAGTGAAGAGAAAGATCCAACATGGCAATAGTATGTGATATAACAGTGTCTGTAAATAGTTCACACACTGGATTGTGACAGATTTACTGCTTATCTCTAGTACTTCTTCATTATAGGTTATGATTTTTTTGGGTTTCTCACACAACCCCTTTAACAATAGAGAACTAGAACATCAACCTCTGATAGTATCTCACCTATACGGAGTGGGGGAGGAGCTCACTTCTTGTTTGAGACCAATACTGAAGCGATGGTTTCAAGAACGCTATAGTGGGTCTAAAGTCCAACAATGTAAGGCCGTATGAACTATCAAAGATATACGCTTATTACTTAGTACAGATACATTAAACTTTCCTACACAATATGTAAAAAAAAAAAAAAAAAAAAAAAAGGAGGCTCACATTTTAGAGAGTGTTTGATTGCAGTACTAAATAAATGGGGAACAATCGATGGTTAATTACTTCTCTTGTATTATCTTGAATATGCCCAGACTGCAGCACAAGTTATGTTGGGAAATGCAGTCCGTGTCTCAAGTGCCTACCTGATGGTCAGTTTGAATGTTGGACTTTCACAATAAGGCTAAGTTCACACGGCTATTTGCGGATTTTACAGTAAGCTTTTACCGGTGTTGGGGCCCGGGTTCCCCCGATGCGGAAGGGGGGGACCCTGCTGGTCGCTAGACCGTTCTTCTCCCCCGGGGCGGTAATGCCGTGAATAAATGACATGTCATTATCTCCCCGCGTGTCGTTTTGTCGCCCGGGGAGAGAGGCGAAACCCCATAGTTCTTATGAAAAACGTGTTTTCCGTAAGACGGGGCCTTTTCGTCGTATGGAGTGCCGTACGCCTCTAAATACGCGGCAAAATATGCCCCAATTTAAGCTGTGTGAACATAGCCAGAGGACATTTAGAAACATCAGTAACAGATTTGACAATCACTTTTCCTTAGAAGAGTCTCCTGACTGATGTGACCCCCAGCGACCAATTATACTTTGTAAGGGAATCTGGTAGGGAAAGGTTTTTATCTTTCCTGCGTCCCCCTTTTGAAGTCTTTTGGCTAAGTCCACACGCCACAAAAACGGTGGATTTCGACGGTTCTTTTTTAAAACCTTAAATCTGACCCTTTATCCAGCCCATAGACTTTCTAAAAAAAAACGACCTGTAGTCTACTCAGGTTGGTTTTTTTCAACTTGTTTTCTGGCGCCGGCGGATTTAGGAAGAGGTTGTAAAATCCGCCGGCGTTTTGCTGTCGGTTTCTCATACTTTCAATTGTACGTGCCGATGGCAAAAAAAACAAAAAAAGGGACCGCGGTTTTTTGGAAAAAACCGGTGTAAAAACCCAAATTTGGTCTGAAATGGAAAAAAAACCCCGTCAGCTTTCTGACGGTTTTTTTGTTAACTTGTGTGTGGTTTGAGTTTTAAACACAGTGGCCGTTTTTCCCCTCCCCGGCCACTTTAATTAGGAAACCCCCGGGCCAAAATCTGTTTAACATTAAAGAGTTTTTAAAAATCAGCCAATCACATGGCGGAAAACTCAGAAAAATTTGGGATGTAGACATGGAAAAAGAAAAAATTTCCCCTGCAGTTAAAAACCCAAAGCTTTCAGAAATGGGGAAAAAAAGGGTTGTTTTGAGTGCCTTTTAAAAGTGGCATGGTTTTTTGGTTGCCAAAAGGGGGCCGGGTCTGAGTTTTTCAGAAATTTGCTGATTCCTGGGTTTTTCACCCCACAACCATCTCTGGGGTTTTAAAGAGAATGGGTCCGAAAAAAAAAAAAAACACCCAAGGTGACCGGGCAGTTCCGTGGGGGGAAATCCCTTTGTTGAGGGCCAGAGGTAAAAGGAAAAATGGGAGAACGGGTTTAAAGGCTGATAGAAAGGAAAACATTTGGACTAAAATTACCCAAAACCCGTTAAAAAACCCAAGGTAGGCAGAAAGCACCCTTCAAAGCACAGTACGGGAAAAAATTTTTGGGAAAAGGGAAAAGATGGGGCTACACCCAGAAAAAAGCCAAACACGGGGTTGCCATTTCCTTTCGCTAAGAAAAAGGGAAAAATGAGGGCCCCAATTTGCCCAAGTTCGAAATTGGACAGTAGAAAAAAGGTTTGGAAAAAAAAGTTTCCTGGTCTGGGGAGTCTCAAATTTTCTGCTGGCGACTTTTCGGATTTTTTGGGGTCAAAATTTTTGGTTTTCAAAACAGGGAAAAGAGGGAAAATGATCCCTGCCTTGTATAAAAGGTTTCAGGCTGGTGGGGGTTTGGGGGTCATGGTGTGGGGAATATTTTTTTGGAAATTTTTGGGGCCCCCTTGGAAAAATCAATTGAGCTCATTGTAAACACCTTGTGGATCTTTTTGAAACGGAAAAATTTTGGGCAGTTCTGAAAGAAAAAAGGGGGGGGTCCAACCCGTTACTGGGCTTTGGGTCCCTTTAAAAAAGGGCCGGTAAAGTGTAAATGGGGTATTCAGAAAATACTTATGGACATATGTCTTTTTAAACCCGTACTAACTATGTAAAAAAAAGTTTGCCTTTACTGCAAGAGGGGCTCATTTTGTGATGTTAATTCGGGAAAATATACAAGATCCTAAATTTAAAAAAGGGGGTTTTTCTCGCTCAGATTAAAACAAAAAGATTAGCTTTCAACATGTTGGGAAATTAAATAAAGCTGTTTTCAAATATATCGGTTGTTAATTTTTTTTTTTTAAAGGAGTACAAGGTTTTTTATCACTTTCTGTGCTCTTTTTTCCCTGGTTTCCCCCCGTGGCTGTTTTTTTGATAGGGGGATTGAATAAAGTTCGGGAAGCCACAACTTCGGACAGTGGAACTTGTTATCTGATTTTTTCAGACAAACCCAGTTTTTATCTGTTTATTTTTACCCAAATCTTCCCGGGTTTCTGACAGATGAGATTTATCTAGTTAGCGAAGTTGAATACACAGAGCTTTTGTAATTACAGACCTTGGACCAGGAAAGTAACAGAGAAAGAGCATTTTTATTCATGATCCTGTGAATTTTTGAGAGGAGCACCCTTTAATTTAAAATTTTCCCAAAAATGCTAACCAACCTTTTTGAATGAAAACTGTATTTACCATACTTGTGCCTCGCAAAATAGATAAGAAAACCATTAATATCAACTAAATTAGAACAAAACGTTTTCAGCAGAAGTGATCCACAAATACAGCAGAACCGCTCTCCTTGCTAATGCATTGATTTACAGCAGTCTGCAGGTTGAGCCCACTTTTCAAACCATTTTCTGACATATTATAATAAGCCTTCTATAACTTGCCAACTGGATCATGAATAAACCACAATGCAAGGACAAGATGATTACATTGACAGTCACAGGAAATTGCTGTATATGCTGTTTCCCCAAAAATGATCTAAAAACCATTAAGTTTACTTATTTATGGAGAAATAAATATTTATAAAATATAATGACAGTTATGTCTACCTGATTGACTATACGTAATCTGTAAAAATAAAAAAAGTGGCCATAGCCAGAATTTGGAATGTCATCATTAAAGCAGAAGAGAAAATCAATATTATGTATTTTAAAGATGAAATCCCAAATGGCTGTCATCTCTTATGCTGATCAGGCAGGCGACCATTTTACAGATATTGTCAACTATATTTTAAAGGCCAGAAGATGCTGTACACAAGAAATGCTGCGTAAGATATTCATCTCTGTATACACCCTGTATACTTACAATTTAGAAATTTGTGTTTAGCGTTCC
Source organism: Phyllomedusa bahiana (assembly GCA_025379985.1). Lineage (NCBI taxonomy): Eukaryota > Metazoa > Chordata > Amphibia > Anura > Hylidae > Phyllomedusa > Phyllomedusa bahiana. The sequence continues at coordinate 91,115 of JAODAL010009507.1, read as the reverse complement.
TTGTGATATTTTACAATATGAGCTATAAAATGCTGGGATGTAAACTTTTAGAAGAGTGCAACTGATAAACCCCAAAGGGCACTAGATCATAAGCCAAGTGGTCTAGCGGTGACTACCCCGCTGGGAGGTGATGGAGCAACAAGTACACACGTTTGCGAGGTACAACTCACAACTCGCACAGTCTTTACTCTCTAGAAGGCACCTCTGTGTGCTTGTTTCTTATTGTATATAACAGCCAATAAGCATTTTGGTCCTCTTGTAGAGGTACAGCAGTTTTAGGTGCAGTAACATGGCAATACACTCACTATACCTGGACTCTTCCCTCTCAGGCTAGCTTAGCTGCTTTTTCTTGACACTCGGTAGCAGACTCTTCACTACCCCTTTCTCTTACAGCCTGCAGCAAAAGGCCACCCTATTCCAGATTGCAAGCTGTTGTGTTGGTCTGAGGATGGAGGTTCCCAGCGCAAGGCAGGTAAAAGGTAAAAAAGAGCTTCTGTGCTGGAAGACGCAGTGGGCAGAGGAAGGCTTGTGATGTTCTGACGTTATCATGGGGTGCGACTTCAACCACGCCCATAATCTCGTTTGTCTGTAACTAGGAGACTGATGTAAGCTAGAACGTTGTAAGTCAGGGACTGCCTGTATTAGGCCATATCTACACAGCAATGGTTTTTGATCGGGATTTTAAAGAGAACCGGTCACATAATGTATGCCCCCCTTGCGGAGGGCAGTACAAGCTAGTGACAGACATGCTGTTTCCAGTGCTGTGTCCCTTATTCTGTAAGATGTTGTAGTTTTAGAGTATTTAATGCTCAAATCTGCAGTTTTCAGCCAGAAAAGAGTCATGAAAAGAGTCCTTTTGTTTTCATTCCTCGCCCACCTGAGGCTAGCCACGCCTACCTCAACTGTTAAACCTATTACTTTGAATAGGTAGAACCATGTGAATAACTACCCGGTGGGCGGGGCTAGTCTTTGGTGGGTGAGGCTAACACCTGCTCGTGAATACGATGTGAGCATGAAATGCTCTAAAACTCCAGCATCTTACAGAATAAGGGACATAGCGCTGGAAACAGCATGTCTGTCACTAGCTTTTGCTGTCCTCAGCAAGGGTGACATCACCTATGTGAGAGGTTTCCTTCTAGTGGCTTCAGTATTTAGAATCCGCAAAAATCTGACTTTAAACTATCCCCTTAGACCTCAATAGAAAATCCGAGCCATAGTCTCCACAGCTCGGACTTTCTATTATCGGATTTCAAAACTGCCGGCTTATCGAACATGCTCTATAATCCGTTGTGTTAGGGCGGATTCTAGTACAGTTCAATGTTAAAGGTCTGGCTCAAAACCGACTGCAAAAACTGTGGTAATCTGACTGTAAAATACCGTCGGATTCCCGAAGGCATTTTACTATTGCCGTGTAGACATAGCCTTAATACTAACAAACTGAGGGGGCAGAAAATGGTCAAAAGTCTTGGAGGTTCCAGAAGTGTTTACAGGACTCACCTGGAACCCAGAACAGTCTCTCTGTCATTTTGTGTTGTTAATAGATCAGCCCCTAGATAGGAAGGTCTTATACCATGTTTCCGTTTATTAAGTGGCAGGGTCCCTGGTAAGAATGAAGCTGCACTCAGTTCAGGCAATTCTGTATGGCTTTATGACATCAAGAATGACATGGTAAAGGTTTTCCAGAGTCTTGCCTTTATTAATGCAAAAGAAAAGTGCAGTTATAGATTAATAAAATTGCGTTTTAGTAAGAATAGGCCAGATTAACTTGTAAAAATAAACAAAATCAAAGCCTTGCCCCCATATCAACATGACCATACTAGAAAAGGAAACCTGCTTAGACTTTATTTTAGAGTAGCTTTAAGCTATAAAAGTGAAAACATGTACAAACCTTTTAAACAATTTTAGAGACAATGAAAACAAGACAAAAATAAAGCCCCATTTATCACTTACAATTTCCTATTCCTTCATTTATTTTCCTATTTGGTCTTGTTTTAGCCATTACTGCTGGGACTTTGATCTGTTATGCCGGTTTAATATCTCCGTGAAATAACTACTTTAGCATCATTAAACATCTTATTTTAGTTGTCATATTCTCACAGGCGTAACTTTTTTTTCCCTGTAGATTGGGGTATGTAGTTCAGAAATTTTCCAGCTTAAGCTGTAGTTTTTAATTACCATTTTGGGTGCAAACAACTTTTTGACTCCGCTTCCTATTTTAAACTTTTTTTGAGAGGGGAGATAAATATATTATTCTGGTATATTAGGCATTTTATTAATAATACTAAGATGACAGACCTGGAGACTTTCTATGATAGCCAGTTGGAAACCGACTTTCACTTTCCAGGGGGTGCCATCAGGTGGCAGAGGGAGCTCCACTTATATTTAGCATCCAAAGAGTTAAATACCAAAGATTCTAGTTTCTCCAATCCTGAAGTTATAGAAAGGGGTTGTCTGTTATTATGCAGACAAACAACCACTAATTGTGCCAGGAATAAGGCTGATCGGTGTGAAACAAGGATTGACGGTCATTAGGGGTTAAGCAAGCATGCCTGGCTCGGCTAAAATCTACTTATTTACAGACAAAACATGATGTCAACCTTGACAACCATTAAAAGAAATCGGATCATGAAATGCTCTCTCTTAATTGTTCTAACTCAGGAAACTAAAAATGAGGCGAGAATTGCAGGTTGTTAGCAGATAAACATTTATTCTACTTATTTTTAGTATTTTGCACTTAATCAGGGTTATCATTTCCACTAAACGCTATACCAGATATGTCTTATGTATTTCATGCCACCAGGTACATATCCTAATACAGTGTGTTCACTAAAAAATATTGTATGGTATTAACTAATTAGATCATTTAAAAAAAAAAAAAAAATCAGAATAAGCATAGAAATTGAAGTATTCTACACTATGTGGTAAAAGGTCATCTTTATACTGTATACAATATCTATATCCGCTTATTCCAAAACCAAGGACATTGCTATACCACCCCACCCTTTTTAGTTATTTACATTTTTTGTTGCCTTCTGTCAGGCAGTTGAGTTCTCGGGAGGTTTTTGTTTTTGGATACCGATTTTGATAACACATCCACTACTTCCAAAAAGTTAGGGGGATTTGGGGTTTTTAGGGGAAATTTTTTTGGGAAAAAGAAAAAATTTACACTCCAGTAATATTTTTTCCTAAAGTCGGCCCTTTAATCCAGTATGCATGTTTTTTTCACCAAAAATATTTTAAAGAAATAAAACCAAAGGGAAATTAACACCATCAAAAAATACAATGTCTCAATATCGTGTCATGTGCCTTGGCATCAATTATGCTTGACAATGACTTCCCGCTGTTTTTTCGATACTGAACATGGGATCCCTCAGGTCATGATTCAGGGGTACGACTACAACTCCAACATGCGCAGATCCCCCAGTTTTTTAGGGGGGGGCATCGGGGGAAATGCAGGCCACTCCATTCAGGGGACCAAAAATCTCCCAAAAATTTGTTCCTAATGGCAAACCCCGATGACTGGAGTTTGTCATCCATGGATAAATTTCCCATTGTTTGTTAGAAGAGCCAATGACTGGATTAATGATGTTATTTAAATATAACCTATCACTGTCCATTCACATAGTGTACACCTTCTGTATTTTCTAGACACACCTGCCCCAATGCAAAACCCCACCACCAAAAGGGGTCAATTTTTGGGGTTGATGCAAGTGCTCTTTTTTTTTCTCCACATCGTTGGCGGCCATTTTTTTTCCTCAAGTGAATAGACTTTCCCACGAAGACCACTAGTCCCTCCCAGCAAATTTTTCCTCTAACCTGCCGGGGGTTTCCAGGTACCCTTGCTGGTTTCTAGCGCAGACCATCTTTTGGGAACATTTTACGTACGTCTGAGTGCACTGATTCCCTCTCATTTTGTTTTAAATGTGCCGGGAGTTGGGGGCATTCACAGTCTTTTCCCCAAAGTATATTTACAAAAAGGGGTATAGTGTGTGTATAGCCAAAAGGGGACTCCCTTTTTTCCCTTTTCTGTGCTCTACCATTTTGCTGATTTATTAAAACCTACTGAAACAGTATGTGACACCTAAGCTCGCGGGCCACTTCCATCTGAGAGCACCTTTTTCACCTTAAAACTAAGAGGTAAGATAAATTTAAGGTGGTTTTTGGTCTCATGGGCAAAATGTGAACAAAAGAAGAACGAACTGTTTAAATCCCAATTCAAATTGATCCCTTAACTTTATTGGGAGATTCAGGGATCAAACATCTGTTGGGAATTTTGCCATGAAGCTCCTTATTAGAGATCACCACGTTGTACAAAAAGTATTGAAACCCCTAACAGTTGGACATGTGTATTCTAAAACTAAGAGATTACCTCATTTAGATAATTTAACATATTTAAAATATTTTATGTTCATCTTGAAATTTCAACCAAAAAATTCCCCCAACTTTTTTGGGGGGGTTTGTTAAATTAAAATTTCTTAATAGTTGATAAGCCAGCCCTTTTTTGGTTTAATTAGTTTTTAAGATGATAGCACTAATGACCGGAGAAAACCATAGATCAAGGGATTTAAACAAACACTGCAGTAAGGAACAAATTCATTTAGCTCCTCCTAATAGTATACGTCTTTTTTATTATTTGTGTTACTATATAAATGGTTTCAAAGATCTGTTATTTCTTCTCTTGACAGTCACTTTATTTGAGCTCTACACAATTCTGCTGAGTAGTGACAATAGGATACTTGACACTAATCCATAATATATGACCGTGTGAATTATAAAATCACTAAAAGAAACAGATCTGCTTTCCGATAGCTAGTAAAAGACTTACAGCCACATATTAGACATGCCACATATTAGGCTGGTATCACTTAATGTAAATGCTTTCTCTAGTCTTTATAAATAATTTGTGCATTTTATGCTAAACTGAGCCTGGCGCAATAATGAAACTATTAATTATTGAACTAAAACAAGTAGATACAATTAATGTGAAAAATTAAATAAGCAATCATAACTGAACTGTAATGTCATCAAGAGCCAAATTCATCCAGTAATTTTGCAACAACATTGTAAGTTACAAGTTCCTAACGCACACAATGTTCTGTAGTCAAGTGACAACTGTAGAAATTGCTAAAAGATTTATTGCTTCAGACTAACCTGAGAGGTTAAATAGTTGTGGTAAGGGCATTTCACAAGGTCTCAGCGTGCTCTACATGTAGTCAGGTTGCTACATTCTGAATTGTTTATCTAATCTCATTAAAAACAATTAGACATTTTTGCCAATATAACTTCCACATATTACTCATAAGAGCAAATATTTACAGTACTATGCAAAAAATGGAGGCAGGTTCTGAAAAAAAGCTGCAAAATAAGAACGCTTTCAAAAATAGAAACATAGTTTATTTTTACCAACTAAGAAAATGCAAAGTGAATGAATAAAAGAGAAATCTACAATCAGTATTTGGTATGACCACATTTGCCTTTGCAGCCCTAAACTCGTCATCATGGTGCATGTCGAGGATTGCATGAAGAAAAAGTCTACCCCTACAGAAGATTTGTGTTTAGTTCGCCAAGATGTTTGGAACAACCTCTCTGCTGAGTTCCTTCAAAAACTGTGTAGCAGTGTACTTAAAAGAATTGATACTGTTTTGAAGCCATGGGGTAGTCACACCACATATTGATTTGATATGGTTGTTAACTTTGAACTTTGTTAATTGATAAAAACTATTAAAACACTATTTTTTTTTTAAAGCATTCTTGCTTTGCAATATTTTTTCGTACCTTCATATATATATTATATTCATATATTGTCTATTTGAAAACAGTGTCACACAAATATGTCAAATTTCTATGTGCGTAGTTGTCCAGTATAATTTTTCATATTAATACAGTATTTTTCAATCCTTTCCAGTTATGCACTAACAGCTAGGTCTTGGGTGGGTGACTAAAAGTAAACACCCCTCGAAAAAGCTCTTGGTCAGAGTAAACCCTAATCTCTGGTTTTTGGATTTCTCTGATCACTATGAAGGAACTATAATGTTAGATTTTAAAAAAAAAAAAAAAAAGGTCACAAATATTGTACTCAGAATGATAATGTAAGACTCACACCTGATGGCAGATGTCGGGGAAAGAGGATGGAACATATTACATTTCCATGGCTTGGCAGTGGCGTATGCCCTCTTTCCCATTTAAATAAATATGCATTTTTGGTATTTATGGTGGATAGATAAAATAGCTGCTGGCACAGTAAGCTAGATGAGAAGTGACATGGGAGCAGCTCACACAGTATGCATTCCAGCTGTCCTTATACTGTTATTTTGGCAGCTTCTACATTCCTTAGAGGCAATAAATCATTAAGGAATATTTTCTTTTCAACAACAAAACAGTGAATATTTATATCTCATCAGCTTTTCAACTTTAACATGTACAAAAAGGTTGACTGCCACACGGCTGTGCAACATAAAGCTGACCATTAGAAGAGTCATCAGTCATCCAGGGTATTGTCATTTAGAGTGGCTGTACACATTAGATACAATCAGGCTCATGGTTGAATAATAAGAAAATAATCAACTGTGCAAATAAAGTCATAAACAGTTTAGTCCATATTGGCTTTTCCAGTAACTTGAACCAGCCAAGCAAAAAAACCATACCAGACGAAGTATAAATGATATTTCTGGGAATGTGTTTTTTCATGGGAAAATTGTTAGTGGACTAGCAAGTTCTGGACAAACATTTCAAACATGGCCGACTTCATTCCAAATAATTACAATCTCTCATTGGTCTGCTAAAATGATCATTTGTTGTTAGACTTCAGCTGCTGAATGATAGTCTTGGTTGAAAATGGCCATTTTCATAAACTTTAACATATTAAAGACAGAAATGTCTAAAAGTCTCTGACAAAGTTTTTGTTACTATATCACATAATGCAATCGTGTGGTTGTGACAGCTCGCAGACTTCATCAATTTCAACTTGTCTTTGAAACATGGTAGATTTCTTCTTTAAATATGAACTTAACCAAATGTAGGCTTCATTCAGATATCTGTATTGCATTACAGGGCATTACAGATGTGTCCAGCCAGCTTAACTTTGCTTGAATTCAGTTAAACACATCAATATCTCAGTACACAAAATCAATATATTCTTGCATGCTTCGGTAAAATTTCTATAACATGGGATACTATGGGCAATGGATGATTCAGTTACAGGTATGCGATTTATACCATGCAATCCTATCATTTTGACCCCCTCTCTTTCGGATATGTTGAACCAAGACCCATCTGTATGTGCCAGATGAACAGCATCATAGGAAAAAAGTTTGACCTACAACTTGTGGGTATATAGGGTGACATGTCCAAAAAGTGACGTATCCATGCCAGTTTTAGGCACATTAAATCAGTGTAAAGTGTGCCTCAAAGTCCGATACTTTCTAAAAACTGGCGTCAGGTATCCCTTAATGTGCTGAAAAAGGCGCATCGCATCAGAAAAAGCGCATTGCACAACTCGCGCCGCATTGCATATCATTGGTAGTATATGTAAATTTGCCTTTTGCTGCGCATTGCCCGACAGAGGCGCATAACAAATGCGCCTCAATAGGCACATTGCATGACGGGGGCGCACAGTGCACCATATTTAGGCACATTACAAAGTGTCGTGCCCGGCGTATAATGCGTCTAGTTTTGGTGTACGACAGTTCATTTACAACAAGAATATGGCGTCAAAAGTGAGTTTGGCGCAAAATAGACCAAAAAAACGGGCGTTGGCGTGTTGAGACATGTCGCCCATAACAGTCATCTAAATGTGGCCTAACTTTAGCAATTCATGATGGATAATATAGTTCTAAAGCGTTCTTCAGGAGTATATGACCTACTGCATAAAATTAAAAATAAAGATTATTATTAGATTATTTTTTAGTGCCACCATATTCCGCAGCACTTTACAATTTAGAAGGTATAATTACAGACAAAACCAAACATTACACATTAGACACAAGGGGTGACTTGTATGAATGAGGCTGCGCCAGATATCTGCCTTCTTTTCAGCCCGATATCCAGCGCAGCCCTGTTCGCTACATTTTTAAATGGCCCATATGCAAATATCAGGTGCATTACAAAGCACAAGAGGCACTTTGTAATGCGCCTGATTTCAGGGGTTGTACGGGAGGCGTGGCGCACTAGAACCATATGAAGCTGTGGATTTATAACTTCTCTACGGCATTTCTAGGCGCATTACTGCTGGAACAGGTAAACCACTTTCAAAGTGGTATACCTGAGCCAGAACTGTCCTACAAGTGCTAGAATGCACCTGATGTATGACCCGCTGTAGAGCGGGTTCATAAATCAGGCGCATTCTAGGCTATTATTATGCGCATTAAATTTGGCGTTTAAACGCCAAATTAAATACATATCGCCCAAGGTGTGAGAGCCCTGCTCGCAAGAGCTTACAATCATAAAGGGCCTGGAAACACATACACAAGGAAAGGATTCTGGCTATTATGGACAACTCACCAAACCCCATCCCTAACAACACCTTTTGGTAAAACACTAAGAAAACTTACAACCCAGGTAGCAGATAAAAGTCATTTAATTGAAATTCACCAAAATTCTAATTTATTCTTATCACATTTGATTTAACCGAATAGTGATTGCATCTAGTTAAAATACTTCATGAATATTTGCAGACAAATAAATAAAAACAGAAATCGTTAAGCAATAGAAAATATTTTAACACTTAAAACGTCTCTGAACATGACATATCAATTTAGTGCTCACCTGCATCAAAAGTAATCTACAAAGAGACGGCATCAATACTATTGATACGAGATGTCTCATCTCTCACATTATTGATCCAGTGATAAAAATCAAAGCTATTAAAAGCAAACAGGCAACTCATTGATTACCTGAAAAAGATTGATTTGAAGGCTACCATTAAAGGTCTGCAACTAGTAAATGTAGGGAATGGATTAATGCTTTATTTCTTCTGATTAAATAAAAGCAGAACAAAATGAGGTCATGATATATCAGGAGCTTTCACTCCGAGATGTACAAGCTGCCTTTCAAAAGACAAGCAGAGCACAGGGACTTCACTACTTAGCAGATCTTGTCATCCTGGTACAAGCATATTTCTGAGCTATTATAGATAGCCAGAGCCTCCCTTATGAAGCCTCAGGTAGAAATTCATGAAACAAGAGACATGTATCATCAATTTTTGGAGAAGCTAAACTAACATCTTAGACAATGTAGGGTACTAAAATGCTTGCTGACTTCTGGCTAATGCCAGGGTACGGCCACATGGCAAGTGTAAAATGCTGGTCGGGTTCTCTTTTAAAATGCACCCGGTATTTTACAGTCTTTTGAATGGTTTTGGGGGGACGGTTCTGTTCACAGTTTGCAGATTCAGCCGTCCCCTTTAACCACTGAATAGCACACCTTCTGACTAAAAACCGGGCGGAAGATTGTGCATGTTCCGAGTTTTTCGGAACGTGGGCAATATGAAGATCCAACCAGTAGAAAAACGTGCATTGTAGACTACTGAGTGGATTTTCTATCAAAGCCAATGTGGATGGTTGACATTCGGTTTTCAGACTGTTTTCAAATCTGAAAGCTGTCTGATAAACCGACTGAAAACCCTTGCCGTGTGGGCGTACCCTTAGGCTAGGTTCACACAGCTTAAAATGGGCCGTATTTCGGTCCGTAATTACGCGGAGTGCGCAATTACGGGCCGAAAACGGCCCATTCATTACGGCAATTCACAGTTCTTATAGTTGAACTATGGATTACGTCTCCTCGCCCCGCCCGGCGAAGCCAGCCGGGCGGGAGATAATTGACATGTCACTTTCTAGCGCGTATACGCCCGCTAGCAGTGATTCTCTATGGGCCGGTGAAGGCCGGCCCCCCGCTCACTCCCCCGCCCCCGCCCGCCCCGCGCCACATGGCGTAATTGCGGGGCGAAATTACGCCCCGCAGTTAAGCCGTGTGAACCTAGCTTTACTCTTCAGTCTCTGACCAACACAAATTTTAGGTAACCAGCCCTCAAGAAAATCAGGCAACCAACTGGCAGTCAACAGGTAAAGGGAAATGCATGAGATACTCCGATTTTCCTGTTTAACTGGCAAATTAGTTAGCCGATTTTCCCACAAGCTGTTAATTAGTTGCCCACAATTTGCATTGGGCTGAAACCCAAGCACAGCATTGAAGTGCGTTTAGAAGTTAGTCTTAGAAGGCACATTAGCTTTGCTTGTCATGTGGGCGCCATTTACAGTCAACATTATCACTGAGGCTTAAAGGTGACTAAAAAGTCGCACATTACAATACAAAAAGTCAAAAATTAGCCATCACTTTCATTCACAACTGACAGACACTGGTGGCTTTTGCCCTGAATACATGGAAGCATTGGCCCTGACGAGAAGCAAGTCTAGAGATAGAGAACCACTTGATGAGGTTACATTGACATGGTAGGTGGACATGATTTAATCAAAGTGTGCAGAAGAGCAGAAAAGATACAGTACAGTTAAAATGTTCCAATGGGTCTACTGGTGCGGCTGTACTTTTTGTGTTGGGGACTATACTTTCTGTATTATAGCCAGCGTCTGTCAGTTGTGAATGGACGTTCTGGCTATTTTTGTCTTTTTTGTATAGTGCATTTGGAGGAAAGGTCATCTCAGTCTTGACCCTGCACTCCTTTCATCTGCCTGAGGTCCTTATAATTAGCGTGAATGGAGCCTTATTATCCGCATGACTGAAGTCTATTGGCCTGAATTTTTAAATGCTTTGACCCAGACGAGAGGCAAGTCTAGAGATAGACACACCTGATAAAGTTACCTTTATGTGATAGATGGGTGTATACAAGTCAATTAAAGTGTGCTCTAAGAACTTCTATTTTATAAAAGTAGAAAATATAGCAGTATTACAGTTTAAAAGTTCCATGAATTCAATATTCAAATTTATTTTAGTGCCAGCTGGGTATAGTTGTATATATTTGTCGTGTTAGAGAACATTGCATGTGACATGTAGAAGCTTGTTTGATAGCCCTTTTAGCCGATGGTGTGCCAACTGTTCGATCAGTGCAGTATGCTTTTAAGGTTGGTGCTTTTTTTCTTTTTCACTCTGTATTATGGAGGTCTGCTGACCCAAATCAGAAGTCCGAAATGGACTCAAATGAGAGGTAAAAATAGAGTAGGACCACACGCCTTGAGATCCCGTTGTAAGCCGGGGGTGGCTTAAACATTTTTTGATCAAAACATGTGAACTAAGAATCTCAAAGTTTTTTTCATGTATTGCAGATAGCTTAAATGATTCATTAGAGGTTTCCATGTCTTGTTTGATAGCCCATGTAGAAACTTGTGTCTCCCAATACCTATACGAAAAAAAATTAAGCCTTGCATGTTGCATGGGACCAAGGCTGCTTTTATGGAAAAATGGGACGGTGGTCGGCTTCTCACTCTACGTGGCCATTATAAAACGGACGTGCAGTTAGCGGCTGCACACTACCTGTGTAGCTTCTTTACCAGGGAAGAGGCATGGACAGTTCATTACTGTCCCTGCCTTCCCGATTGTATTAACAGCGCTCAATTTGTGATGTATATACAAATCAGTTTCACTGGTGGCTTGACGCAAGACTTTCATCATGCCCCCTGCTATGCTGGATCTCCTAGACTAGAAGCCTAGACTTCTGGCCCAGGAGATGACGAAAGCAGTCAGTCAAAAGATTTAGTCCGCTCACCCAATTATGTCCAGAAATCTGCCGTATGGAGCCCAGAATAAGGAAAGCCAAACCTTCTGATGAAGCAGTATATAACAGAACCAGCTACACATGCAGGCAGATGGTTACTGATAAAATTTTTTTCACTTATTCAAAATTCCTTTAAAAGCCATAACATGCAGTATACAACCGATCAATATACAGTTTAGCACTTAAAAGTGCATTGTGCTGTTGGTACGCTGACGCGTTTCAGAGTTAGTCCTTATTCTTACCGACATCACAATGCACTTTTAATTGCTATATATTGATCGTTGTATACTGCATGTTAAATTTTTTTATGGCCATCATCTGCCTGCATGTGTAGCTGGATTCGTTTTATACCATGCCGGAGCAGTGTCCCGGTATAAGCATATGTTGGACACCAGCTCCCAAAGTTTGCTGCTCGGCTGGGGAACATGGAGAGGGGAGTACTTTTTTTAGCCTGTACAACTGCTTATATCTACCTACAGGGTGTATATACCTACCTTGAGGGGGGCTATATTTACCTACAAAAGGGCTATATCTACTTACACAGAGGGGCTATGCTTACCTTCAGGAGACTATATCAACCTACCTACTGGGGGCTATATCTACCTACCTATAAAGGGCTATACCTACCTACAGGGACCTATAAACCTACCCACCTACCTACAGGAGGCCTATATAACTACATACTAGAGACCAATATCCCTAGTTAATGGGGGGTGCCTATAAAACTACCTAGCTACTTAATAGTGGATCTAGATACCTACCTATTGGGGGACTATAAATCTAAGTAACGGGGGGCTATATAGTTAATTCAGGACTACCTACTTAAAAGGTGTTTACCCATCTGCCTACCTAGTTTGGGGTGAACCTACATACTATATTGGGGGGGATTTAATCATCTCCTATATAAGGACACAAGACTAAAACTTGGTGCACAAATGGGAGCCCCATAGCCCTTTGGGGACACTTTTACTGTTAGAGTCACAAGTGGGTCATTATTACCATTTGGGGCGCTATGGATGGGGAGTTTGTACAGAAGTGCTGGAAAAGTGAGAAGTCTTAGATGTTTGTAAACTTCTACAGTGAAGAGCTGTGGCCGGGAACAGACATCATGGCGGTCTGGTTCAGATGGAGAAAAAAAGGGAAAGAGAACAATTCTATGACAAATCAATTTATTCTCTGATAAAGACGTTTCTTTTGAGTCACTGAATGTAACTTTACTGTAATCACTTATATGTGTGCACAGCCTCTACGTACAACTAATATCTACCATTGTATGGTGGTAATATGGGACGTAGTATAATGTTTTATATTCACTAATGGTATGGTGTATTATTCAGCCTCTACGTGGTGGTGATATGTGTTCCTGATGTGGTGGTAATATTTAGTCACTACATGATGACAATATGTGATTGTATTACTCAACCACTATGTTGTAGTTATATGTGGTCATGGTGTGGCAGTATTATTCAAGTCCCCTAATGGTGGGATTATTCAACCCCCTGTGTAGCAATATGTGGTCATTGTGTGGCAGTATATGGTTTTAGGATGATTGTAATATACCCTGGATTTAGTTTTGTGAAGTAGTGTTATTTGGTAATTGTATGACTATTATATAGTAGATTTATACATAGAACTTTGTGTTATAGCTATCTGTATATTCAGGCACTGGTTGATGTTGATGCAGTGTGGTGCAACATATTAATAGGAGGGGCAAGATTTCGAGTGCAATTTAGTCTACAAACGGATCACTGACTTAAAGGGGTTTTGCCAATATGATTTTACAGCTAACAGGTGAACTTGAGCCTGAGCCCAGAAAAAGAGGGGCGTTGTGTTTTGGGTTTTAAAAAAAAAAGTGCCCCTCTGTGATGCAAGTATTCACCTCCCATGCATGTTCCCGAGGCTCAGTCTCTATAGTTGAGCAAACATTATTTTGCTAAATCACAGAGAATAACTATTGTGCACAAGTTAATGGTTTTTTTTTTTCTCCCACTTATCTGCTCAGGAGAGAAGATAAGCTCTGCAGGCAACAGCATCTTTCATTCCTTCATGAACGGCTGCAGGGGGAGATGGAGTCAAGGGAGGTCTGCATTTTACTCAGATAATTACATTACAACTAGTGGAATTCTCTATACAGGAACAGATAAATTTTTCCCCAGTCCCTTCAAAGCTGCAGGGGGAGGGAAAGGGGGAGGAGAAGAAGGGCTGAGCAGGGAGCGTCTGCGATCTTTACTCTGATAATTACATTACAACCAGAGGATTCTCTATACAGGAGACAGAGACATTTTCCCCAGTCCCTTCAAAACTTGTTCATGTTCCCTGCCATCAGATAAGAAGTGCAAACCACGCAAGTGCGGACAGATCAGCTCCGGTCAGTGTCCTGGTTGTGTCTAATGTAAACTAAGGGCATCTAATTATTGCTGTAGCTGTCACAGGCTTTCCCTTTTTAATGACATAGTTAGAAAATGATTAATACCCATTTGGGAATCCCAGTCAAAATTAATTGTGGCAAAACCCCCTTTAAAAAAAAGACAAAAAAAAAATCTTTTTAAAATGTTCACTAAATAAAATTGTCCAAAATAGGTCTAGATGTATAAATTTTATATATAAATATAAATAAATATATTTTCCCTGCTTCACCCCCACTCGGAACTATGCCCCCAACACATAGACTCTCCTCCATTTTTACACTTCAAAAGCAACCTAAAAACCCCCTTTCTTCAGGTTGCTTTTTAACCTCACTAAAATTTTCCACTTCCTCCCAAATGTCTGCCCCCACCTCCTGTCTCTTCCCCCCTCCATAGATTGAACACCCCCGGGGGAGGGTCCTCCCCCTCTGTCGGCCAAAATTTTCTTATCACTGACTCGATGAATTTAATTATGTAAAGTATGTAACCCCCTCGAATGTACAGCGCCCTGGGGTCAAGGCGCTTTAAAATCATAATAATTAATAAATATATATATATATAAAAATATTTACATCTATATAATCTATCAATTATATCACCACAAAAGGCAACACCTTAATGTGAACCTACAAAAAAAAGCTAAATGGGAACACATTCATGTATTAAATACTCATATATCCCTGACCATATTGAGGCAGAAGGAGGTCTTCCACAGAGATATACGGTATAATATCATGTCACACAGCAACAGGTCCACAATGGATCATAAATCCAATATGGGCCTAATAAAGAAAAATGATAGATTTTAGGCCACCGGTGCTGCTACTGGGAGGGTAGGTTACACCCCTACACAGGTTTTTTGTCGGCTTTATATCCTTGCCCTACCACTATCTATTCTTAACCCCTGATGAACCACTATCAGAATTGCGAGAAAACGCGTCGGTAGATCACTTGTGACCTTTTGCTTTTTTGGCTAACTTATTTAATAGATTACTAAGAGATAACCATATGGTGACCCTGTCCATCTATTCCTTTTTGTTTAGGGTACAGTAGGGCCAGCCACTTTGGGCAGTGGCCAGTTGGGCAGTGCTTACAATAGGGAACTATTTTTGTCCCCCTTTAAATAATATATACCCATATTGGATTTATGATCTTTTTATCACCATTGTGGATCTGTTGCTGTGCGACACGATATTATACTGCATATCTCTGTGGAAGACCTCATTCTGCATCAATTATGGATTAAAAATGGATGCAATTATGTAAATTCAATCCCATTTTTAATTTATATTTCTGTCTTTCTAAATATAATATATAAGGCAGTGTTCCCATGTTGGAATGTAACCTATTTCAGCCTGGAATTCACATGCATTCTAGGACAAAATTTGGGTGCATTCTACTGGAAATCCACATCCTTGTCAGGATGAAGATTATCTCTATTTAATAGGACTAGTACATGTCCATAATTACAGCACAGGGCATCGCCTTAGAATTTTGCCACAAATCTGCAATGGATTCTTTGGATGTGCGAACATTACAGATTCTAACACATAGATTGCTGTGTTGTTTTTACATTTATACAACCAGAAAGGAAAAGTGTAGAAATGGATGAGATAAGAGATAAGAAATGTCTTAGAGCAGGTACAGAGGACCTGTGTTAGAAGTGTATTCATCACATAGAAAGTTACACTGATATGCACATCTTATTAAATCAATATTTACCACAGCATCACCCTTAGGGTATGTTCACACAGCTTGGAGCGCATTTTGCGGCGTACTGCGCTTAATATGCAGGGAAATGCGTCCCATAATTCTGGTAATCCATAGCTCTTATAGAGAACTATGGATTACGATGTCCCCGATCGTATTGTACGTGCGGGGAGATAAGTGACATGTCACTTATTTGCAAAGCATACAAGTCACTGCTGCGTAATGAATATGTCAATGGGGCCGGCGGTGCTTCGGCCCCCAAACCGCGTGGAGTACGGCGTATTAGCGTGAGCTCCTGAATTCACGATTGTTATGGCGGGCGCGTAACTGTAATTGTGAACTACCTTCAGGGTCTACTTGTTCCAAACTTCATCCTGTAAAGGTATATTTATTTAAAAAAAAAAAAAAACCCGATCAGAAAACTATTTAGAAATTTCAGATGTGTTTCCCATATTCCGGGTGGATTTAACAGACTCGTTGATCTATTATCAAAACGGCACATTATAGGTTTTATGAACAAATATCATTGGGATTCGCTCATTCCCGAGCAACTACAGCCAGTGTCGAACTGAGGTACCTAGGGCCCACAGGTGGAGCTGGTTCTAGGAGCCCACCAGCTGAGCTCTTTCAGAGCCCACCGGTGGAGTTTATTTTAGGGGACCAGCCTACAGCAAAACAACTTTGCATGCCCCCTTTACTTTGTATCTTGCTTTTTGCCTTTTCTTGCTTTTTAGCCTCTTCTTCTGAAAGGATGTATGTGCAGGCTTAAAAAATCAACCAGGTCTTCCCAAGCTCAGGGGCCCCAACGGGATTTCCCCTATTCCACTGTGGGTCAGTCCAAGCCTGATTACAACAGCTTAGTGTGGATGCAGGAAAAGAAGAGAAACTACTGTTTAACACTGATCTCCATCAATCATGCTGACTTTATAATCACCGTTATTGGCAGCACAGTCTCTAAATGCTGCATATAGCGCATGAACTTCTATATACCTGCCTGTAGTTGGTTTTCTAACGTGTTGACCAATTTGTTGGACTCCATGGTATTATTTTACATTACCCTAAAAATTATGAAATGGTACGAGATGCTAAATGAAACAACTGTGATAATATTCTATTACAACATTGCTAAATATGCAATTTTCTTGTAGATTTATCAAGGTTCAACAAAGATGCACCTACACATCTAACATCTGTAACAAGGACTACTGGTAGGCAAATGTAAATCCAATTGTTGCTTATGGAATTGGAAAATTGCAGCAGAGAAAGTACCCCCTGACCTTCACCCTTTAATACCTCAGGGATCCAAACTTCCCCGCAAGTTGCTTCCCATCAACTCTGACAAGCTTCCTAATCCCTGCTGAAAAAAGCATCCCCACATCACAATGCTGCCACCACAATGCTTCATGGTGGGGATGGTGTGTTCAGTGTGATGTGCAGTGTTGATTTTCCTCCACATATAGTGTTTGGCATTTGGGCCAAAAAGCTTGCTGTGTCCCCTATAGCTTTTTGCAAACAGGAATTCTGATAGCTTGCTTTCAAAACATTTTTCTTGCCAGTCTTCCATAAAAGCCAGATTTGTGAAGTACACAACAAATAGTTGTCCTCTGGACAGATTCTCCCACCTAAACTTTGGATCTCTGCAGTTCATACAGAGTGACCCTGGGCCTGATTCTCTAGTTAGTTTTCTCCTTGTCTGGACTGTCAGTTTAGGAGGACGGCTAGGTCTTGGTCAGGTAGCAGTTGTGCCATACTCCAATTACAGATGCTAGATTAACCAGTACTTTGTGAGATATTCAGAGCTCAGGCTATTTTTTTTTTATTTTTTTTTAAACCTAACCCTACAATACACTTTGCCACAACTTTATGCCTGAGCTGTCTGATGCGTTTCTTGTTTTTTTATGATGCGGGTTTGTTCACTAAGGTTCTCTAACAAACCTCTGTGGCCTTCACAAAACTGTAATTATAGTGAGAACAAATTTCATACAGATCTACTCAATTTGCCTTTAAATAAAATCCAATGTATCAGGGGGCTGAATACATATTCACGCCACACTTTTTAGATTTTTTAAATTCGGAAAAGCATGTATCCTCTCATATATATACACACAAACATACAGTCATATGAAAAAGTTTGGGCACCCCTATCAATCTAAATCATTTTTAAGTTCTAAATTTTGGGCGGTATTTGCAACAGGCCATTGTCATTTGATTTATTAATAACTGATGGACTCAATAATAATTCCGGATTGAAATGAGGCTATTGTACTAACACAAAGTTTGAAATTTAGTTATTAGTATATCAAATTGAAATGGCAGTTGCAAATACCCAAATAATTAGAATAAAAATTGATTTAGATTAATAGGGGTGCCCAAACTGTTTTCATATGACTGTACTATATACATAACCTACATATATACACACCATACCACACCCACACCTTCAACAATTTTTCACTCTGTTTCATTGCCAGCCATTTGGTAAGATCCAAAAAAAGTTTAATTTTTGCTCATTAGTGTAACACTCTACATGTTCCTGGTTTTTCCTTTCATGATGAGGATGCAGATATTTTGAATATTTATTAAACAAGAAAAACTTTAACTTCATTAGTATTATGAGACCCTTTGCCTTGACATCATATATTCTAACTCACATGTGTCCATTTTTTCCTTCTGAATCCTCTTGAGATTGTTTTACTCCTCATTGGGAGTCCAGTTGTGTTTAATTAACTTGAGTGGGACCTTGATTAGGGAAAAGACACCACACCGGTCTATATAAGACCTCACAGTACATGTCAGGCAGCAATGAGAATCATGAGGGCTAAGGAACTGCTCCATGGAGGTCAGAGACCGATTTGTGGAAGGCACAGATTGGGGCCAAAGGTTACAAAAGAATTTCTGCAGCCTCAGGGTTCCTGACAAGAGAAACGGGTTGGCCTCCATAATCTTAAATGGGAAGAAGTTTGGGTTGACCACAAACTCTTGCCTCGACCTGGCCGTCCAGCCAAAACTAATCAATCATGGGAGAGGTTAAAGAAGAACCTCAAGATGCCACTGTGGCTGAGCTCAGAGATGCCAGTAGGTGAGAATGTTCCACAAAATCACACTCGCTGCCAGCCTTCCACAGTCGGGGCTTTTATGGCAGATGTGCCGTCGGAAGCCTCTCTCAGTGCAAGAAATATGAAAGCCGCAAATAAACCCCGATACAGTTTGCAAACAAAAACACATGAAGGACTCCCAGACTATGAGAAAAAGATTCTTTGGTTGAACTTTTTGGGTGTTAATACTAAGCGGTATGTGTGGGAAAAAAAAACCAGGCCCTGCTCATCACTTGCCCAATACAATCCCAACAGTGAAACATGGTGGTGGCAGCATCATGCTATGGGGGTGTTGGGGTTTTTCAGCTGCAGGGACAGGATTGACTGGTTGCAAGTGAAACGGAAAAGTGGGAATGTGGCCAAGTACATATGATATCCTGGATGAAAACTCTTCTTCGAGTGATCTGGACTCAGGATGGGCCAAGGGTTCATCTTCCAACAAGACAATGACCCTAAAGCACACAACTAAAATAAACAAAGCAGTGGCTTCAGAACAATCTGTGACCATTCTTGACTGGCCAGCCAGGCCCTGACCTAACCAATTGAGAATTCTGGTAGAGACTTGGAAAATGGCTGTCCACCAATGGGTCACCATCCAATCCTGAGGGGAACTGGAGAGGAACGCATGGAAGCGATGAAGAGGATCCCCAAATCAGGTAGTGAAACACTTTTGCATCATTCTCCAGAAGACTCATGGCTTGTACTAGTCAAAAGGGTGATTCTATCAATACTGAAGAAAGGGTCTGCAATACAGGATCGCTCGGCTCATGCACTGATGAGGGACAAACAATACCGAAACAGCGTTGTTGCAGCAGAAGATACTGGCTTGGTTTAAAACCTTTTTGCTCTTCAAAAACCCGGTGGGTTCAAAAGCAAATTGAGGATTTGTTACATCACTCGGAGGGCACTTGGGCTTCTCAGGTCTTTCCATAAATGCTTGTGAGATACTTAAGACCATGTGATATTTCAGTTTTTCTTCTAATAAATTTGCAAAAATATCTACATTACTGTTTTTTCTCTTTAAAGATGGGTTGCAGAGTGTACATTAACGAGAAAAAATGAACTTTTTTGATCTTACAAATGGCTGCAATGAAACAGAGTGAAAATTTAGCAGGGGTCTGAATACTTTCCATACCCACTGTATATGTATATAGTGGGGATTTGCTTATAAGTTAGTTGAGTGGAGTTCAGCATCAGAGACACAGGCAAATTATTACTGGTGCAAGCATTGGTTCTTTCCAGCTTTTATTCCCCAATTCACAGGGTGAATTACACACGGGTATTAAAATAAAACAAAGACGTAACAAAAATCCTGCTTGTCTAAGCAATAACTAAACAGTAAGGGTATGCTCACACAGTGTATGACGTTGCATACCAATGAGTGCTATGATTTTGCTGTATATGCGGGACGTATTTCAGATGCATTGCAGTGCAATTACACGCTGAAGTACACCCTGCAAATACTGCGAGTGAACACACCCTAATTTGCATGTTTTCCACGGGCTTATTTCAGGCGGAATTGCCGTGGGCCCATAGACATTCGAATTATCATGGCGGTATACGCGCGTGGTATGAATGTCACTTTCTCCATCGCTGTATTTCGCAAGCGGGGGGAGAGGATAAAAAGAATCCATGTTCTTCTATGAGAAACTGTGGATTACCGTTTTTTTATTAAGGATGGGAAGGATTTCACCCGTAATTCGCATAGTACGGGCGCGAAATACGGGGCTGAAATCCATCCCAACATAAGCCGTGTGAACAGTGCCTAAGGGTAATTTCACACGGTGCATTTTTATGTGTTTTTTTTTCATGCGTACATTGCTGCACAAAAAACGCATCAAAAACACACCCTAATAGTTCCCTCACTATTACCTAAACAATAAGCACACGTTGTGGCAAAGATCTGCAGCTTGTCAGCATCCACCTTGTCATGCCAGAGAGACCCCACCCCCCCTCCAGCTGCACCTACTGAATAGCTGAATGCACACACCCAGGTCTCTGGTAACAGACTGGAGCCCCTAATCATGTATAGGTGAAATAACTTGGTGGACAATACAATCTACCCATGACACACACACACATATACTAGTCTTTAATATTAGATCAGAACTATGCTTGCATCCTTTTTTAAAAAAAACACTTTTAATGAGTTCTTAAATGATTTGTGTGCTAGTTAAAGGGGTTTTGCCACGATCTCATTTCATACCTCCTGTATCCAGCTCTTCAGCTCTGTGTGCTCAGAAGGGGGCGTGTGTGATTTGTTTGAATTGCAGACCACGTGACCCAGCAGGATGACATCACCAGGCCTTTCCTCTCTCTAGTCATAGAAAGGTCTGTTTATATAAAGCATTGTGAGTAGCATAGAGGTAAAGCTTTTACCTCACAGCACAAGGGTCCTAGGTTCAAATCCCTGCAGGAACCAAATCTGTGGATAATTTTTTTTTCTCTTTATCAATGCACAGACCTGAGTGAGGTTTCTTTTTTATTTATGGGCACTGTTTGACTAATTACTAAGGAGCACAGAGGACGGGAGTAGAATGACAGCTCCTGGGATTTGAACACTTAGTAGCTGCCTGAGAGGAGAGGTGATGTCTGAGCATGTGCGACCAGGAGTGATGAGATCTCAGGCCTGGTCGTATCCCCTGGAGACGAGCTGTAAACAAAGGATCACTGAAGGAGCAGCTAAAACAAAAACGGTGCAGAATTTTTAATAATGATGAATGGTGAAAATGTTTATTATTTCATTTGCAAGTTTCCCCCGTCAATTTTGCTTCGTGGAAAAACCCCTTTAAGTATTTGTTAAATTTTGTAATAGTGCTTTTTTAAATAATGGAGATACAGCCTTCTGTGCATGTGTTTATTTTTTTTGTACATATCCATCACAGTGTTACACAATATACAGTCCCCATCTAATACAGAAGTGTCCCTACATGTACAAGCCATCGTGTTCCTAATTGCTTGGTAAATACTGCTTGGTCGAATTTCTGCTAACCAGGTATTCATAATTAGACATCAACTGCAAAAAAGCAAAAATTCTATGACCCAGGTTGTAATTAAAAGGTGGCGGATGTTCCACTATGTACAAATGTAACCTACATTACTGAAGTCAGGAAGGAATGTTATTTCCCTTATGAAACACAATTCGCAAATGTTTTTCTTGAGTTTTTGTCTGCTGTCTTCCGGATCAATAAAGTTATTTATAGAGTAAGTATCTCAGCGGAATAAATGGAACGTTGGTTGAATGCAATGGAAATACTCCATTGTTTGCCTTATTCACTTACCACATACCTAATGGGAGCTGGTTATAAATAATACACAAATATATAAATACATGCAGCAATATATTACAGCTGGATACTTACAAAGAACGTACAGTGAAGGTTGGAATAAAATTAAAAGTGATTTTAATTTATTGGTGGTAACTAAGAAAAATGTATCTTAAGGGTGACTCCACTTAATGGCATTACATTTTAATAGTTAACTCTGCGGCTAGTAATGATAATTAGGGTTTTATATGGTACCAGCTAGTTTAACGCAACAAAAAATGAGAAGTTTCTGGAGGCAGGCTAGACCACTGTTACGAGGCCCAAGATGGACTTTTTCTTTTAACTTTTTAGGGTTTCATTCTCCCATTCACATCTTGGTCTTAGCAGTTGGCCTGTGGTCTCAGTCGGTAAATTGTAAAAAAATGTATCCTGACTGATACAGTTTTGGGGCCATAGACTTCAATAGCACATATGAAGTCTTAAATGGACTATGTTTGTGCTATTTAGCGCACATATACCATTTCTGCATCGGATGCAAAAGCAAACTCTAGCAATGCAGAATCAGTACCTGTTTGATAAATAGGAAAAACATAGTCCAATTAGTACCATTTGAACTATGGAAGTATTTGGTCCCATCGTGATCCTGCCGTGGTATCCATCGAAATACATTTTTATGGTATCCCAACAGAAACCATGAACGGGCTGCCAAAACAAGATGCGAATGGGACCTTAACCAGGAAAATTAGACATTTTAAAGGAGGGGCATAGCAATGGCAAAGTCAACTTAAAAATCAAAAAATATTTTAGGTCCTGATTTTATAACGATACATCTTAAAGAGAACCTGTCACACAGGTTATATCTCCCTTGCTAAGGACAGAACAAGCTAGTGTCAGACCTGCTGTTTCCAGCGCTGTGTCCCTTATTCTGTAAGGTGCTGGAGTTTTCGTGTATTTAATGCTCAAATCTGCAGTTTTCAGCCAGAAAAGAGTCATTCGAAGAGTCATTGAAAGAGTCCGTTTTTTCAAACCCCGCCCACCTGAGGCTAGCCACGCCCACCTCAACTGATAAACCTATTACTTTAAATAGGTAGAAACATGTGAATAACTGTCAGTGGGCGGGGCTAGCCTTTGGTGGGTGGGGCTAACACCTGCTCATGAATAAGATTTGAGGGGTAAATGCTCTAAAACTGCTGCATCTTACAGAATAAGGGGCACAGCGCTGGAAACAGCAGGTCTGTCACTAGCTTGTGCTGTCCTCAGCAAGGGGGGCATAACCTATGTGACAGGTTCCCTTAAACCAATATGATGACTTCAAATCAAAAGCCTATGAAAACAAGATCCACTCAGTAAGTGAGCCAGGAAAGTAAAACTTAAGTTAACAATTTCATAAGATTACATGCACTACTCAGCAAATTAGCTAAATCCACTCTTTTTAATATATAATATTTTGTAATATGACTTTCTCCTAGTAATAGAAATCTGCATAAACTAGATTATTCTAGCATGTTAATATACGATACATGGATTCACTGTAACTAAAGCTATAAAATGCCTGTAGCCACTGTAATATATGTAAGTATGGCCTTGTTTATGCTATTGTCAGGGGCGTCGCTAGGCTGTTTTATTCGGGGCTCGGGCCCCGAATAAAACCCCCTGTGCCCTGAGTCTCCTGGGCTCCAGGCCTCTGCGCTGGGCCTGGAACACCGACTGGCTCTTCAGCTGCATGTGCGTCCGCTGGACGCACACACAGCTGAGGGTCTCTGCGGGAAGAGAGCGAGCGCTCCCTGCCCCGCAGACAGTGTCTGACCCGCAGGTCCTACACACCGCGAGGCTGCCGGGTCCTCACACGCAGAGGACCCGCCGCTGCCCCGTGCGCCTCAGCTGGCAGCGTCGCGATGACATCACGTCATCGCGACGCTGCCTGTCCTCGAGCGCACAGCGCGTCATAGGCCGTGTGCCTGAGGAGCTGCCGGAGGAGCGCGGGCTGAAGAGGACGGAGCGCGCTCGCCGGGGGAGTTAAGGTGAGTATTAGTGTTGTTATTTTTATAACCTGCCTCAGTGCCCCTATAATGCCTGCCTGTGGCCCCCATATCCCTGCCTGTGCCCCTATAATGCCTGCCTGTGGCCCCCATATCCCTGCCTGTTCCCCAATAATGCCTGCCTGTGGCCCCATATCCCTGCCTGTGCCCCTATAATGCCTGCCTGTGGCCCCCATATCCCTGCCTGTGACCCCCATATGCTGCCTGTGGCCCCCATATCCCTGTCTGTGGCCCCCTATATACTGCCTGTGCCCCTATAATGCCTGCCTGTGGCCCCCATATGCTGCCTGTGCCCTTTTATACCTGCCTGTGGCCCCCATATACTGCCTGTGCCCCTATATACCTGCCTGTTGCCCCTATATACCTGCCTGTTGCCCCTATATACCTGCCTGTTGCCCCTATATACCTGCCTGTGGCCCCCATATGCTGCCTGTGCCCTTTTATACCTGCTTGTGGCCCCCATATACTGCCTCAGTGCCCCCATATACTGCCTCAATGACCCTATATACCTGCCTGTGGCCCCATATACTGCCTGTGGCCCCATATACCTGCCTGTGGCCCCCATATACTGCCTCAATGACCCTATATACCTGCCTGTGGCCCCATATACTGCCTGTGCCCCCCTATACCTGCCTCAGTGCCCCTATATACTGCCTCAGTGCTCTTATATACCTGCCTCAGTGCTCCTATATACCTGCCTCAGTGCTCTTATATACCTGCCTCAGTGCTCCTATATACCTGCCTCAGTGCTCCTATATACTGCCTGTGCCCCCAGATACCGGCCCGTGGCCCCCATATACCGGCCTGTGGCCCCATATACTGCTTCAGTGCCCCTATATACCTAACTGAGGGGACTGCTATACCTAAAATTAAGGAGTTGCTGGAAATGTGAGGATTCTAAGATATTTGTGTCCAAATCCTCAGGGACGAGTATTGGCCGGGAGCAATCAGCATGAAGGTGAGAACCGGATGAGAAGAAAAGGGAAAGTGAACGACGCTGACAGAAAAGACGTCTCTGGTGAGTTACTAAATGTAACTGCAGTGTAATCACTTATATGTCTGCAGAGTCTACATACAACTAGTATCTACCACTATATGGTCACTGTATGGCGGTGGTATATGTAATCAGAGCCTGTGTACACTGGTGTCTACCACTATATGGTCACTGTATGGCGGTGGTATATGTAATCCGAGGCTGTGTACAGCTGATAGTCACATGTGGGGGTCGCGTTCGGTCAGGGTCTGTCAGGATTATTTGATCCTTAAGTAGTAATAGTTTTGGGTCTTGGTTTTGTAGGAGTTTTTTTAGTCACAATCACTTGTCTGGTTGATTTTCTCCATGTATATGTGGATTATTTGGTGACTGTTTAGGGGTATTGTCATATGAAGGTGAGAAGTTCTGAAAATAAATTTGTCATTGGTGATTTTTACTGTACAGTGACTGCTGAGGAGATGGACGGGATCTGTGTGGGATGTGCAGAAAATTAGTGACAAGAACAGAAGGTTTTTCTCTGTAAAAAAACATCCGCAGTTCACAATGAGGCGCGAAAAACACAAAGGGCCCGAGCCCCAGATGTTTTAGGACCCTAGCAACGCCCCTGGCTATTGTATTATGTGTACATAATTGAAACGGGTCAGTTATTACAGTGTTCACCCTGTGCCTTCATCATTCTCTAGAATGTTGACTTTACTTGACAGAACTGACACCCATGTGTACTTCACATGACTGTCCAGAAAAGTCCCTAAGAACAATTGGTAAAATTCCATTACATTTATTTCGAAACAGGTATTCTACATTTGACATATCTATGCTTATTTTTAGTGGTGCTGTGTAGATCTAAGGTGTGCACACAACCTAATACTAATCCAATACTAGTACTAATATAATTTGTAGCTATTTATCAGACAATGGTATATTGTAGGTCATACAAATACTGCATATAGTCGTCTTTGTGGCATTACTACAATTACAAGCATTTGTCCAACAAAATAATAATTTAGTGCTATTGAGAAACATTTTATACACAATAAAATATAACTATGAAGTGTTATATCCGTTTGCATCTTACAGGGGTTTTCTCACCATGCAGTTAAACAAAGATACGGCTAGCTTCAGACTCACACTTCCTGGCTAGTCTTTGGGCGGGTCTATAGAAGTGATTGACACATCAGCTGTCCCTGGCTATTCCTGTTACAGTGACATCACTTCAGGAGATTTATAAAAAGTGTACTATACAAGGCTACAGAGCTCTACTCTCATTTATTTAGGTGAACAAATTACATTGCTAGAAATAAGACTCTGCAGGACAAGTTGTTTGATGTGTATTTTACATTGTAGTCTAAGCCCGTGTCCACACGGCTTATTCAAGCCATAATTGCGAGCCGGATTGCGCTCGCAATTCCGGCTTGAATAAGGGGCGGGTGCGGGGTGGTGGTGCGGCCCGCCAGCCCCATAGACTTGCATTATCTACGGCATGTATTGCGCCTGGATAATGTGCAAGTGACTTTCTCCCCGCCCGGCGGATTCGCCGAGTGGAAAGGAGCGACGGAATCCACTGTCCTCTATGAGAACTGTGGATTACCGTAATTACTGTGACGGATTGGCGCCGTACTGCAGCGCAAATCCGGCGCGCAGTACGGCGCCAATCCGCGGCGAAATAAGCCGTGTGAACGGCCCCCAAGTGTATTGTACATTGTTTTGGGCAAATTTTGGCACAGTTTTCAGAGTGAATTATGCACAGAGATATGTGCCAAAATACGTTGTGTGAACACACCCTACACCACATCCTTTTAGAAATTTATCACTGAAGCAGTCAGATGGGTGTTACCATCCCAGTTTTCAGAGGGGCATTTTCCCGCACACATGGACTCTATCAGTACTAATTGGACAATGTATGCCTGTTCCAAGTGACCCCCTCAACTGGTCACACTCACAAGACAGATTCATACATATCTAGAGGGAATAAAAAGAGAAACAGCACAGAATTATAAGAGAAGATATTACAGAATTGGTATTTCACATGGAAATTCTCAGGACAGTACTTACTAAAGCGGACCTCTCAGAAACAGCCACCAGGCTTCTTTAAGAATGGAAGGCAATTAAAAAGTTAGTCAGACATTAATGCATACAGTGCCTATGGCTGTTTGCAGATTTACTATGGAGAAACGAAGTGAGTACAAAGATAAAGTCACATTTCAGTTCTGTGTCTTTTCAGTAATCAATCCATTACAGTAGTTTAGAGACGTTGTTTATGTTGACAGATTCCCTTTAAATGGCCTATCCACTGGATACACCTGGCATAACATCACATATTCAGAGACCACGGAGTCTGAGATTTCCTGTCCACTCCTGCACATGGACTACATTTGCCAAAGTGCTAACATCTATGACAGGGATGCACAACATTTTCTAGACCATGGGCCACACTGTCATATTGTACATCTCCGCAGTAAATCTTAGAGCTCTTAAATTGTAAATACCCAAAATAGCCGAGAGGTCTTAGTTCCACTTTAAGGACTGCAAGAGATCAGAATGGAAGGCCCACCCAGTCTCAGCTGTGCGACACACAACACCGGAGGGGATAACTAAATTATTTATTGAATTTTATGAGGATCTCTATAGAGCACCACCAACGGAGATGGAGAACATAGAGTCATTCCTGGCTACTGGATCTCTCCCGGGCCTAACTGCTGAACAGCAAACCTTTCTGGAGTGGCCGATTACAGAGGAGGAGGTGAGAGAAGCCATAGCGTCCTCACCCAATAAAAAAAAAAAATCGCCGGGACCAGATGGTTACGGGAATGAATTCTATAAACTCCTATCGGTGCAGGTAACGCCAACATTGACTAACTTATATAATGCAATATATCAGGATCAAAAAGCAATGGAGCTATTTTCAGAATCATGCACAATTTTGCTCCCAAAACCAGACAAAGATCATACTTTGGTCAAGAACTATCGCCCGATAGCCCTACTAAATAGCGACTATAAACTCCTGACCAAAATTTTAGCAGCCCGAATTCAGACAGGTGTTTCCGATGTGGTACCCCAGGGGCGGACATTTTTCATTGCCTACGGAGCTGCCCTGTGGTTCAAGTCTTTTGTGAACACGTGACGGCGTTCACAAGAACGCATTTGACTAATTATGTCCCAGTTAATCCTCTGTGGGCGATATAGATGTTCGGTAGACCCCATGTGCACCGGGGAGTAGAAAATTGCTATATATGATCTCTGCGACAGGCATTAAAACCATCTTAAACACTTGGATACACGATTCCCCCCCACACTTTCAAGATGTTCCTAGAAAAATTGTCATTCATAATGAAGATGGATTGGGTCGAAGCTTCCGGCAAGAAGGAGACTCGTACTAAATTTTCTTCGAGGTCTGGGGTAGCTTTATCCCACAGCTTCCACAGAGAATACAGGAAGCCATTAGGGATTGCTTTAGTTTAACCACATGGTTTCAGGAACAGCTTTTATTGGGTGACCCACCAATTTAGGAGGCATGCCTACCTCTACTAGGACTACAAGCTGAAATGCCTACCTCAGCTCTTAGCTTGGTACTCAGCCGCCAGAGACTATGCTCTAGAGCATAAACTGAGAAAAAGCTCATGGATGGAAGAGGCCATAATGGGTAGACATAATGTACGGAAAAGATGCGGGGGTGGGCTCGAAGAATGGAGCACTTGTTGGGGTTAGTGTGTGTTTTTAATTAGTCCAAGCCTATATCTGTGTCTTGACTACAGTAAACAGGTGCCAAAGGCTTTTCTTTTCTTGATACAGTGTATAGTTATAGTTGTGACTTGATACCTGACTTCAAAGGATGGTGCAGCGGTTCTAATCGGATGAAGGTTGGACACTGATGGCGTCAGTTGCTTTCTCCTACGGCAAGGCTACCTGACCAGACTGTAGTCTCTATTATGATGTTTGCATATGAGCACAGGCGTCAACGGCATGGACTATCCATTTTTGTTAGACTGTGTCTTATGTTTATATAAACATTAAAATGGCAATCCAGAATGTACATAGTATAATGTTCTAAACTACTGTGACTCTCTCATAATTGTTTATGCATGCTATTTGAAAAGTTGAAATTGTTTCTTACGTTCTGTATTGCTTAAGAATGGAAGGCCCGCTGCTTTGTTCTCCATAAAGAGGATATGAGGCACCTATTTGCATTGTAGTTTTGGGTGGTTACAGAAGTGGCTGTTTCACAACTAGAACTACAAAGAACACCACACATGTATAGCAACCTCTCTAACTCATCTCCTACTCTCTGCAGACATTTGTATGGTATATGTTGTGGATATTACAGGATAGTGTAAAAAATAAAAACTCCGTTGAGGAAGAAATCCAAAGATAATATAAAAACAGTTTTTACTGGTAGATTGCTTAACCCCTTACTAATAGTAGATATAAGGACACGTCCTAATGTCGATAAGGAGCTATGGAGGGTGCTTTCTTGCTGAGCCCACTACATAAACTCCGGGTTCCAGCTGAATACTATAGCTGACACCCACTTCTAACAGCAGAGATTGGAGCTGGCTCTGATCCCAGCTGTTTAACCTTTTAGATGCCATGGCGATCAGAGCAACTACATAAATAAGGAATAATACTGTGCATTGGTCCTGCCTCTAATCATGGGATGCCGATTGGTTAACATGGCAGCTGAAAATCTGATGAAGGCTTCCATAGCTGCCATGTTAATATTTCTATTACTTCCTGACCCAGGCAGGAAGTAATAGAGTCGCTATCTTGGTACACCCTTCTGTATTATTTATATAAAGCAGAAGGGTGTACAAGTAATTGAGTGCCCTACTGTTCAAGTACTCTAGGAGGTTTTAATGTAAAAGTGGAAGCAAAATAGCAGAAAATTATGCTTAAACACAAAATTAAGAAATAGAGAATGTTTTTATTTTTTTTAAAAGTACTAAAATATAACAGAACGCTGCATATTTGATGTCACCTGCATCGTACTGACCAGAATACAGATAAAGCACCTTTGTGTCCTCGTGTTTGGGGGCACCATAGAAGGGCACGGGGCTGTACGTTGTGCACCCCTGTTTTATTGGGAATCAGCAAACAGGCAGAAGTTTATGCATATATACCACATCCTGTAGCAATGCCTCCAATTTACCTTTGAAGATAGACCAACAAAGTCAAAGTTTTGATGAGGTAACACAAAAGGATTGTTTGTAGAACTGCTTCAGTAGGAGACCGCAATTGCAGGGCTTCATGTAAAACCATTGATCACAATACTTGTGTTTAATTAATAATTAACCACCTCATTTATGTCTAGCCAGGTAGATAGGTGAAATAAATCAATCCATCCTACAATATACATGTAAAGTATGGTAAATAAAGATTTTGCCTACAAATTTACATTCTGGATGTCAACAGCGAGAATTATAATGAACAGGAAACTCATCTCCGTACTCCACCATTGTTAGCAACTGTCAAATGATACTTCAACAAGGTTTACTAGAGAGAGATAGTTAATATTTGCTGATTAGCAGAACTATTTCAGGCTCCATTTGAGGCTGGCTTTTGCTACTTTCCCCGTGTAATGCAATTCTGAGATGCACTCATCTATGGCCTTAGTGAAATACAGACAAATGAAGTTATCTGGTGGCCATTCCTCATGTCAGACATAATGGCAATGCAGACTCTCATCTCTGGTAATATGTTTTAAACACTGTGTAATGGTGTTGGCTTCGGATTTCAGACACAAGCTTTGGCGTCAAATATCTCCATCTCACATTTCAAGGGTAATCATTATGTTCTATGGCGCAAAAACTATGGAGGTAAATAAAGGATTAGTTCATAGTGGCCTCAGTGGTTCTTTTTATTGGATTTTGAATGGCTATTAGTGTTCAGTTATCATCAGTCATGATCTGTTTGACCAATTCCTTGTAATTATATTTATCCACAACTTCTAATAGGTCCAAAAGGTTTCTATGTTCCTCGTTTCATTTTTCATGCACAGAAATTGGGCAACAAGTAACAAAATGTATAAAGAATGACTTCTTGTTTTAACCCTATTCCTATTGTAGTTAACTATCCCAAAGAAGTTAATTCAAAGATGTATGATAGGTGAATCGCCACCATATCCTACTCCAAAAAAAAAAAAAAAAAAAAAAAAAAAAAGATTCACACATGGCAAATTCAGACTATATTTCAGCACGGTCACAGAAACTCAGTAGGATAAGCAAAATCCAACAGTCATTAAGGTGTATAAGTTCTAGGTCCGTTTTAGAAAATACTCGTGTTTCCTGTGGAATATTTCTAAAAATGTAGCACTGAATCTGTCAAATAGGTGTTGCCAATTGGGAGTGTCCCTGCACAGTCTAACATTATGAAATCAGTGCTGACAGAGTCAGTGTTTGCAGGGACACACCCCTAACTGGTAACACCAATCTGAATGAGAAATACATTTTTAGGAGGAACAACAGAGGAACTACACATAAGAGAAGATGCTCCAGAACGGTTATTTTACAGTGAACATGAATATTTACTAAAAAAAAAACACATGTCACAAGCCTTCATTAAGAAAATTATGCCACTGTTAACTGCAATAATGTGAGTTATTCTGAGGGAAGAAGGGCAAATTCTGTTTTAGTTAACAGACTGCAAGAAGGCAAAACCTTAAGAACTCACTTTGCCAGTAATGTGAAAAATTGGCTTGGCCCTTAAGAGGTTTTGCCACGAAGTGAGTTCCTTACCTCTTATCTGTTCAGGAGAAAAGATAAACAAATCATGTATGTTGCAGTGGTGAGAGGGAGAGGGGGTGAGCAGAGAGCGAGGAACAAGGGAGCATCTGCAATGTTTACTCAAATAATAACATTACAACCAGTGGATTGTCTATACGGCAGACAGCCTCATACACTGCACTTTCTCCCCAGCCCCTTGAAAGCTCATTCATGTTCCCTGTCGTCATATAAGAAGTGCAAACACGCAAGCATGGCCAGATCAGCTCTCGTCAGTGTCCTGGTTGTGTCTAATGTAAACTTTCAGAAAACTAAGGGCATCCGATTAAGGCTGTAGCTCTCAGAGGCTTCACTTTTTGTAATCACATATATTTAGAAAAGTAATTAAATACCCATTTTGGAGGATCCCACGTCAACATTACATCATGGCAAAACCCCTTTAATGGATTAAATAATCTAGATTCTAAAAACAGACATTGAAAAGCATATTCCTTTGCTTTTGAGATTTGGCTACTCTGGCCTCTACCTACAAATGGAGCACGTGTAAATCGTAGTCATATATGTATAGTAACATAAAATAATGCTGTAAAAATGTACATTCTTGCCCCACCGAAAACAAAGTTCAAATATTGGCTTTGTCCTCCAGGGCTTAAATACTCAGGATTCTTTAAAAGACACTGAAAAGAAGTATATTTTGCTTTTAGTCCGGACACATTTCTGAATATCTGCAAGATCTGTGCCAAAAACAAAAGCTGGGCTGTCATCTGAATTACTTAAATCCAGATAAGGAAATCATACCTAGATGTCTAATTATAATGATCGTGCTTTCTCTTTCGTCAGATTTATACCCAGCGGCTGTGGTTATACTAGCTCATCCAGGCCACTGATAGCTCACACATATACAACACCCACGTGTGCTGTTACTTTTAACTGTGTCTAGAAAATGAGTTAACAAATAACTTCAGTTGAACTTTCTTAAGCATAGCTTTATATAGTACTGCGTTTCAGAGGGCAGTTCACTTTATATCTAACAAGTTAATTACACCAGATCCTTGTTTCTTACCCAGAACACTATTAGTCCAGTTTTACACATCAGAATGCTATTCATTACCTTGCAGAAGTATTTGTAATTCAAAACCAGAAGTGTTAGACAAAAGAGAGAAAAAAGTAAAGTGGAAAGATTTGCACCTCTTCCGTGTTTTAGACTCCTGACTTTAATTTATAATATAAAATACTGTCCTAAATAATGCTACGTGAAGGAGTAATAAATATAAGAAAGAAAACACATCCACCAGATTGCATGTCTTCAATTTATGCAATGTTGAATGAACCTCTAGTATAATCTCCACAGAGAATGATGAGATTAGAGTATGAGGTCAGGTAGATTTACCTCGACAGTCAAACCTGTCTGCCTAGTGCAGGTATTATGTAGTCTTGCTCTCAACAGATCAGATGCTCTAAAGCTACCTGCATATGCTGATCTAAGGCCCCATTCCCATTGCGTGTGACCTTTCATTGGTAGCATACTTCATAATAAGGTGAAAAAGGACAGATGACACCGGAGCCATAGGGGTGGTATAGACCGAACAGTCTCTTCTGCGCTACATCTGGTCTGTTTCACAGCAACAGGGGCATAGCTAAAGGCTCGTGAGCCTTGGTGTAAAACTTCAGCTTGGGACCCACACCCACAAGCCCAAGACATCATTACGGTGTGTAGAAGAGTTCTTGACCCCTCTCTTTCATGAGGCTGGATGATGCAATTCTGACACAGATTTTAATTAATTCAACATGTACTGCATATATTAAATAACACAACAATTTTGTAGGTTGGACTCGGTAATACCCATTCGTACTTTATTCTTTAACAAAATAATGTTTTTTTATTTGGGATAGCAGATGTATTGTGTTATACATATATACACTCACCGGCCACTTTATTAGGTACACCATGCTAGTAACGGGTTGGACCCCCTTTTGCCTTCAGAACTGCCTCAATTCTTCGTGGCATAGATTCAACAAGGTGCTGGAAGCATTCCTCAGAGATTTTGGTCCATATTGACATGATGGCATCACACAGTTGCCGCAGATTTGTCGGCTGCACACCATGATGCGAATCTCCCGTTCCACCACATCCCAAAGATGCTCTATTGGATTGAGATCTGGTGACTGTGGAGGCCATTTGAGTACAGTGAACTCATTGTCATGTTCAAGAAACCAGTCTGAGATGATTCCAGCTTTATGACATGGCGCATTATCTGCTGAAAGTAGCCATCAGATGTTGGGTACATTGTGGTCATAAAGGGATGGACATGTTCTGCAACAATACTCAGGTAGGCTGTGGCGTTGCAACGATGCTCAATTGGCACCAAGGGGCCCAAAGAGTGCCAAGAAAATATTCCCCACACCATGACACCACCACCACCAGCCTGAACCGTTGATACAAGGCAGGATGGATCCATGCTTTCATGTTGTTGACGCCAAATTCTGACCCTACCATCCGAATGTCGCAGCAGAAATCGAGACTCATCAGACCAGGCAACGTTTTTCAATCTTCTACTGTCCAATTTCGATGAGCTTGGGCAAATTGGAGCCTCAGTTTCCTGTTCTTAGCTGAAAGGAGTGGCACCGGTGTGGTCTTCTGCTGCTGTAGCCCATCTGCCTCAAAGTTCGCCGTACTGTGCGTTCAGAGATGCTCTTCTGCCTACCTTGGTTGAAACGGGTGGCTATTTGAGTCACTGTTGCCTTTCTATCAGCTCGAACCAGTCTGCCCATTCTCCTTTGACCTCTGGCATCAACAAGGCATTTCCGCCCACAGGACTGCCGCTCACTGGATGTTTTTTCTTTTTCGGACCATTCTCTGTAAACCCTAGAGATGGTTGTGCGTGAAAATCCCAGGAGATCAGCAGTTTCTGAAATACTCAGACCAGCCCTTCTGGCACCAACAACACATGCCACGTTCAAAGGCACTCAAATCACCTTTCTTCCCCATACTGATGCTCGGTTGGAACTGCAGGAGATTGTCTTGACCATGTCTACATGCCCAAATGCACTGAGTTGCCGCCATGTGATTGGCTGATTAGAAATTAAGTGTTAACAAGCAGTTGGACAGGTGTACCTAATAAAGTGGCCGGTGAGTGTATATATGTATATATATATATATATTTTTTTTTTTTGTTAATACTTATTTTTTTACTTTTATTATTTATTTATTTTTTTTATTTGTCCCACTATGGGACTACACTATGAAATATGATACATAAAAATACATTAATGTATCACTATGTATTTTGCCTTTTACAGGCAGCCTATTCGACCCTGCCTTTGGCAGGGCCTAAAAGGCTTCATCCATGGCAGACCCAGAGGCTTGCTCCAATAACGACTGTTGCATTGCAGGCCCGGCAGTACTTAACAGCTGACTCCTGATGCAGAGATGCACATTGTTATTGCCTGCACTATGCAGGTGCCGGCTCTAATGACTGCATCGCACTGGCTCAGGGGCCTGGCCACAAGTGCAACAGCTGTGACCCCTGTAGTTATGCCACTGCACAGTAATATACCTTTTATATGCTAAAAAACAAAGGATAGTCCACACACTTGCTCCGTGGAGTCCTATGGCTCCTTCGCAGTGCATGTTTAGAACCCTTGTTCAAATGGCTCTGACGGTAGGCCGAAACACAGTGACAATGGGGTGTTACTGACATCTAGGGTTGGGATGAAAGGGGAAGGATCACTACATCACCTTCATAGCTGACCACTGATATAAGATAATGGTCAGCCAATAATTGTTTCCCCTAGGGCTAGGTTTACACTGCACTGTTTTACGGTCATCTTTTTGGCGTTTTTTAGGATTTTAAAAGCATGAAAATTCAATCGTTCATGCAGCACCATAGACTACAATAGAAAAGACGAGCTTTAGTCTCCACAGGTCGTCTTTTCTATAATTGTCTTCTGGCGCCAGCATATTATATATACATGTTGTATAATACGCCGGCACCTTTAGTTTTTCTCGGCGTCTTTCCATACAATACAATTGTATGGTGACGTAAAAAAAAAAAAAAAAACAAGAAGCGACCGCGGTTTTTGCACAAAACGTGACAAAAAACGCGGTCCTGCATCAGGAAAAAAAAGGCCGCTTTCGGACACTTTTGGTCCCATGCAGTGTAGCCATAGCCTTACAGTCTTAGACATAGTTATAATGTTATTTGCTAAAGATATAGCTACTTGACCTATTAGTGAGCCATATCATTAACAGTCAGCTTGAGAAAATCCCTTAACTGCTCAATACTTACCCATACACGGTTCAATGTTATATTGCATTGTGCATGTTTAGTCTCCAGTTTTCAAGTGAATAGAATTTATTTTATTTTTTTAACGGGCTGAATTTAGCATTTGGAGTAGAATACCAAATGGGCAACTCAGACACTTTTTAATGTTATGGAGAACACTGAAATTAACCCCTTAAGGATGTGGCGTAGAAAATCACAGTTAACACATGGCCCTTAACTAACAAACCCTTTACAGAAAATGTTAGTTTGAAGACCCGACCTCAGCCCATGTTTCAACAGCTACATGTGAATGCTGCCTTACTGAGGACTGTAACAAATATTTGGCCAACCCTATGCTTAGAATCCCCATAAAATACTCTTAACAGATCCTCAAGCACCTGAAATCTATTTATTGTAATTTTCACCACTCCCTATCTGTGATCTTTAGCCTCAGGCTTGCATTGGCCAGAAGGACACCTGAATGTAGACATGCTTAAATTAGTAAATGTCTAAATATAAAATAAAGTAAAACAGGGTGATGCAAGCTTTTGTATTTAATCTGCTCTAGACTAAAATTGTTGTTTTTAGCTTTATTGTTGTAGGTTCTGTGCCCCATGATCTCATTCTTTTCTTCTGAGACTATAGTTCTTAGTGCACCTGCAAAGAAGCACTGTGGGACATGTATGTATAATTACTTTATTTCTACAGTGTTGTTCAGCCATTGAACTTTGATATGTTATATAGCACTGCAGTGAAAAGTTAAAGGAGTTGTCTCATTACGAGCTTTCAGCCTGTCAGTGTCCCTGGTAAGTTGAACTGAGGGGCGTGCTTCTTGGTCTGTCTGTTCTGCTCCCTCTCCCCCCTCCCATCAGCACACAGGCAGCTACGTAACTTCTATACAGGGGGGGGGGGGGCGGGGGTTTGCTCTCAGAGTTCACCCGGTGTGTGCCTGCCTAGGTCTGTTGCAGGAGAGGGCTGATCTAGGAGTGTAGAGAGGAATATGAAGCTGTGTGCTAATAGAGCAGAGGGGATGCATGTGTTCCTATATCCCCTGCTTAGCTTACAAGTCTCCACATCTCCAGCAACAACAAGGGCAGTGTTACTATACTCAGGATGTGTCCCTAATACAGGAGAACATAAAGTATTCACATGCCTGATCTGTATAGTATTAGTATAGTCACAGTTCCAAAGACATATCATGATTATAGTAACAGACAGGGTCACTGCTGTCACATCTATCTGTGGAGAGAGCAGGAGGAAGCAGGGACACACAGGGTTAATCCAGGCAGCTCAGACACAGACACCAGAGTCCTCCCTCCCCCCCTCCCTCCTCCTCCCTACACTACAGAAGCATTCTGTGCTGGAGGGGCTCTCTGCTCAGACCTGTCTTCAAAGGTGATGAGTCATTCAGACCTGACAGCCAGTAAGATAAGGATCAACAGGTCGGCTACTATAGAGATTTGAGAAGCTGATGTAGTAATACTAACAGGGCTAGCTCAAAATCAGTAGAACATTTGTAATGAACATATATTGCAAAGCTGCTTGTTTTTTAAAGATCTTTAAATTAAAACCCAATCATTGTAGCGAGACAACCCCTTTAAATGCTTTTATAATTAGATTTTACTTAACAGAATTGGTGTACAAAAATAAAAATAGTAAGAATTATAAAGGGTTAATCTATTTCATTTCCACACAGCTTGTGATCCAGGATATTTCCATTGGAGTGGCTAAAAGTGTTCTATTTTACCCAACCATTCTATATTATTCATGTTTCAAACTAAATAACCTTTTAATTTAATGCTTCAGGTTATCATGGTCATTTAAACACATATATTTTATTTTTATACTACATACATTTTTGCAAACCTTTTTCTATTTTAATATTTTTAATGCACTCTATCCCACTAAGTGATTAGCATTTCAGAACTTTATTTTATACATATATTAGCAAAACATTATGCCAAAACATTACCTGTTTTATTGTGAAACAGGTTGCTGTTAGGGAACAGAATGTGTTGCCCTAACTCTAGACTTACTAAACAGTTCTTTACTGGTCTCCAGCACTGTCTGCAAAGGCTTTAAGTTTTTAATCTGGTCACACATAAACCCAGTGGCCCAATCAAAGGGGGTAGATCCCCTGGATCATACCCTGATCTCAGACCATGACTAGCAAAGGTTTAAGGGGGTTTTATGAGACACACATTTCATTTGTGTATGATTTATGTCAACACTGCAGCAGGGTATGCGCTTTATGGCAGCTGCAATGGATGGGTGTTAACCATGTGAGAAATGTCATTATTATGTTACCTAGGTGGTGGCCTGACGTTCCCCAGAGATCTGGAAATGGCAAAGGAAATTCATATATAGCCTTATCTTTGTTTATAGTGTTGCTATCCAGCCCTGTCTAGTTCTCTAACTGTACAGTATAGCCCTCATTAAATCCACCAACCCCTACGGACACGGTCCCAGGTAACACAGCAGAGATGATGTGTTAGATGCAGAAAACAGGAAGCAATACTCCACTGGGATTGCTCTAGAGGCAAGTGTGAAAACTGGAATTAGGATTGGACGATTTATTTATTTAATTGGTTTTTTCATTTCTCTTTTTGGTCACAATCTTGTAATCTACTTTATTTTTGCCCTACACCTACTGGGGGGACTAAAAAAGAACGACTCTGTGTTCAGATTTGTAGTTTGGACTATACCAATGTTAAAACCGTTTACACATTACAGTAACCTTTAAGTAAAGAGAACTACTGACAAAATATATCTATATTTCTATGCACTGTATTTGTACTTTGTATCAGTAGCGGTTTCTGAGTGCCTGCAAGTAGTGGACTTCCATAGTTCAGAAGGTGGCTTTATGCATGATCCGTGTTCCCCACTCCTTAAAGACAAATGTCTACAAATTGTAGAGTTAGCCCCACTCACAGTAATCAAACTGCACAACCCTGTGGGCACCAGCTTCTCCCAGCACATTCTGGTCAGTCTAAGCTTGGAGAGGAGCATAGAGGCCAAGGGTGAGATGGTCAGCTCCACTGTGAACCAGAAGGTAAGGCCCACTCTTCTACAATCCTGTAAGTGAATGTATGCTACGATTAAGGACAATTTACTTGTTAGAAACGCGTTAGTGTGTTATGTTAAAGCCTTTGCTTTATCTTGCTTGAAATATGACCATGTCTTAAAGAGATATATCTTTTAATCGTTATGATAAGAAGACGTTGTTTTAAAGTATCTGTTCCCGATGCGAGAGCTGGTTTCCTGCATTTCTCATTACCTACTGTTAGGTAACCTATCCAGTTGTCCAGCACATAGTGGATGTGTATACCCATTATGATAATCACACAGCCCTGCTACAACAACTTATAACAGCAGAGTTCTAACCAATTATATGAAGTTGTTCAATACGTGATTGCTGCAGGGCTGTATGATCATATCACATGTTCCAGGGCTCTTCCTCAACCATACGTCTGAATATCTTTTAAAACATATTCAGAAACCAATACTGTAATATAGTCATAGGCTTTTAAAGACCAGATGTAGTCTAGTTGTGACTACTCTTGGTCTGTTTCACACAGGCAAATGTTTTATTTTAGGGACAGAAAGGTGTAGGACCAGGCTTTTCTGTACAACGAATAAGATGTATACCAAATGACCAAACCTAGTCAAATTTAGACTGGGCTTTTCTAATCTCAATTATAAACGTATATGGGCATAAAACAGACCAAATGTAGTGACAAGTAGACTGTTTGATGTAGTATATGTCTGAGTATGTTTTTAAAGATGTTCAAACATACACTACTCACAAAAAGTTAGGGATATTTGGCTTTAGGTTGAAATTTCAGGAAGAACATAACATTTCTTGCAATTTTTTTTAAATGATCTAAATGAGGCCATCAACTGTTCAGTGTTTCAGTACTTTTTGCCCAACTTGCTGATCTCTAACAAGAAGCTTAATAGCAAAATTCATAACAGACATTTGATCCCTGAATCACCCAATACATTTATGGCATTAGTTTGAATTGTGTTCACATTTTAACATCATGAGACCAAGACAACATCTTACAATTGATCAGCAGTACCTCGCCATTGCAAGGCTTCAAGCAGGATGCTTTCAGATGGAACTCCAAGGGAGGTGAGAGGCAGCCAAGTGTCACGTCACACCATTCGCAGAGGTTTTCGTCAGTGTGGTCTGCGTGCTAGACGTCCGGCAAGGGTACATGACCTGGCTGATGCATAGCGCTCTACTTTACATCTCCAGCATGGTTGGAGGCCATCATTTCTGCTCAGAAGGAATTGACTTTCATCACTGACCAGCACGGAGGACCACTGGTCTCTCGTCCAACATGGAGGCACCCTGGCCCATGCAAGACGATGATGCCTGTGGCTGGTGGTGTGGTCAAGTACCCCTGCCGGTCATCTGGCACACAGACCACACTGGAGTAAACGGTTATGAATTGTCTACATGACACGTGGTTGCCTCTCACCTCCCTTAAAGGGAATCTTTTGCCAATTTTTTTTTTTACTTATTAAATCAAGCCCCTGATCCATATTCTTTTCCTCTCAATCGTTTTTATTTCCCGATTATAGATTTCTCTATTTGGCCGTCTATATATGATTGTGGAGAAGACATTCTTGCTTGCACTGCTTTAACACCAGTCAGAGAGATACTTTACAGCAGCTTCATGCACATAGGATTCTTAAGACAGATTCTGTCCCATAGACTTCTATAGGAAAGATTTCACTGTGAAGGGAGGGTAGAGGGGGAGCCGTGACATCTCCTCTTGTGACTGGTGGATTCTGAGTTATCTGTACACAGTGGTGTCTCCTTTCAGTTTGACCCTGCTTTTACTGATGAGCAGACACTGCTAAAAAGCTCTTTAAACAGAACATGAAGTGTCAGACGATTATCCGGCTTAGTGGCCAAAGTGAAAACTGCAGGACTTAAGAATTATTAAAAAAAATACTGAATGTAATATGGAAAATTAAAAAAAAATAACCAAAAATGCCTAAAAAATGTGTTTAACATAAAAATGTAAGTTAAACAATAAGTCATTTTTTGATGACACATTCCCTTTAAATGTGCCTGGAGTTGTGTGGCATTCATCATCCGGTTCTGCAGGGCAGAGTTTACAATGAATCAGTCATCAGTGTGTGATGCAGTCAAAGGACATCCACTTATTTGCCTTTCTGTGAATCTTCCAGACTCTCATATCTCTTTTCCTACCTATTAATGAACCACTGATATAAC
Organism: Phyllomedusa bahiana; assembly: GCA_025379985.1. Lineage (NCBI taxonomy): Eukaryota > Metazoa > Chordata > Amphibia > Anura > Hylidae > Phyllomedusa > Phyllomedusa bahiana. The sequence continues at coordinate 49,655 of JAODAL010009507.1, read as the reverse complement.
AGTGGAGAAGCAACTGGAACATTATGTAATCAGGGTCATAGATCTGTACAAATCATACATTTCTATGCCAATCATGAATGCTGGTTATAGGGTCTTATTCTTTCACATAAGGGAAGTACATACCTAGCAATTTCTTATTATGTACTAATTATTAAAACTGTCCCTTTGAGGCTAGGGCTTTTCACAGATTTACCAAAATTCTTAAATTATGGCATATGCAAGTTATAGCAAATTAAAATGTATTTAGAAAAAAAATAAATGTTCAATAAGAAATTATGTAGTTTCTAAATTAGCACTGTTCAGGGTATGGACTCTATATGTAGCAGAAGATTTTAAGTGCAACTGTCTTCAGATCAGCATCCACAGAATTGTGACTGTCCCCATTGTCTGTTTAAGAGATCTTGATCTAAAAGTGAAAAGTGAATTTAGTCCACCACAGTCCAATCATATAGTGGAGACCTATATTAAGCTAACTACAGAGAAATTGAGGGTGTTGAGAAGCCAGGAGGTTACTAGACATTCTAACTTGTCGAGGGTTGAGAGGGATGCCTTAAAGAGCTTGATGGAGAACCCCTTGATAGTGATAAAACCAGCTGATAAGGGGGGAGCAGTCGTGGTGATGGATAGGGTGAAATATGACCTTGAGATTTGTCGTCAGCTACAAGATGGAGAGATTTATTCTGAGTTGAATGGGGACCCTAAGTTTAAAATCATGAAGGAAATAAATGAGGTTGTGGATAGTGCAATATGCAAGAAAATTATTGATGATAAATTAGGGAATTTCCTTAAAATTACATCTCCGGTCACACCGGTACTATATGTTCTGCCGAAAATTCACAAGAGCTTAGTTGATCCCCCAGGTAGGCCCATAGTATCCGGCTGTGGGTCTATATTTAGTAATATAGCCATCTTCTTGGACAAGGTCCTGAGAACTTTTGCCACGACTGCTCCCTCCTATATCAAAGATACATCTGACTTTATATGTAAGATACAGGAAGTTGTCTTGCCTGATGATTGTTTTCTAGTATCATTTGATGTAGTGTCATTGTACACCTCAATTGATCACTCGGCTGGTCTTTCTGCAGTGTCTGCGGCGCTGACCGGTGCGGGATGTGTTCCGGGTTACTCTCAATTCATCCTCACACTCTTGGAGATTGTTCTCAGGAAGAATTATTTTCTCTTTGGGGACAAATTTTATCTCCAGAAGAGGGGTACAGCCATGGGGTCCAATGTGGCCCCCACTTATGCTAACATCTATATGGCTGTACTTGAGGATGAATGTGTATACCACTCTGGTTTCTCGGAGCACATCCTGCACTGGTGGCGCTACATAGATGACATTTTTCTGATCTGGACAGGTCCACGTGAGGAATTGGAACTTTTTCACTTATTCTTGAATCGGTGTAGATCTGGTTTACAGTTTACCAAGGTGTTTTCTAGGGAATCGATCCAATTTTTGGATACGAAGGTCTACATCAGAGACAATAGATTGGAGACGGATTTGTATGTCAAAGAGACAGACAAAAATAATCTTTTACGATTTGACAGCTATCATCCCAGACATATGAAGAATTCCCTCCCCTGGAGCCAATTATTGAGAGTAAGGAGAGTAGTGTCAGAGGACTCCAGGGTAGATGTTAAAGTGGAGGAAATGTGCAATAGGTTCATACAGAGAGGCTATCCTAGGTCATTATTGTATAGATCTAAGGAGCGGGTTAAAGGGGTTAGGCGATCTGACACTCTGAAGTCCCGTAAGAAGAAAACCAATTTGAGAATCCCATTTGTGACTACGTATGATAGTTTAGGCCCTAGGATAGCAGAAATTTTAAGGAAAGAATGGCATATTCTACAAAAAGGCTTCCCAGATATTGTAGAATTTTCGACTGTCCCGATGATGGCCTATAGAAGGAGTAGGAACTTGAGGGATAAACTTGTGAAATCTGACCTTCCCTCTCCTTTGGGTATGCGACAATCTTTTCTTGCGCCACCAAAGATGGGTAATTTTCCATGCCTTAACTGCTGCAATTGCAACAATTTGATTAAAGGGGATGTATTTCATCATCCACTTAATGGTAAAACATTTAAGATTAAGGGGAGATACACTTGTCGTACCTCTTATGCTATCTATATGATTGTTTGTCCCTGTAGTAAGATTTATATAGGAGAGACAACAATGGAGGTCAGAGAGAGAATTAATAAGCATAAGAGCACAATACGTAGAAAAATGATGGATCTACCTGTGGCACGTCACTTCATTGAATGTAATCATTCTATCGCTCAATTAAGATTCAGAGTGATAGATCATGTTCCCAGTTTAAGACGGGGAGGAAACCGTGAGAAATTACTACTGAGGAAAGAATTAAAGTGGATTTTTGAATTAAACTCTTTGCATCCCATTGGCCTGAATATAGATTTCAATGTATGTAAGATCTAATACTTCTGTATAAGGATGGTTTTGTGCTTAGAATATGTTTTTAATTTCATTATTTTTAATCACTATTCACTAATTTTAATTTTATATCCCCTTAGGGTTTGAAGCTGGAGTGGGATCAATCAGGACGGTGTTCTATGGCTGATCAGGCGTCTACTTGCATTAGTGTTTTTGTAAATGTTTGGCTAGGTACACTGTTTTCTTGAGGTAGCGAATATGGAGTAAATGATGAATATGCATAAATGATGTCTAGCACTATATTGTGCATTGTCCATAATTTTGGATTACATTCGACTGAAGGGTTAAAAATGTCCACCCATTGAAGCCCTGCACATTATCCCACACTCACACTTGGTGTGTTGTGAGGTGATGATTGTGCCACTGCTCAGCAGGGTGCGATGTCATATTTTATGACACCGTTTCTCTGCAGTACGGTGTTGTGGATCGTGGGGTGTAGATATATATTGCCCTGTTGTCTATAATGTATCCTAGGACATATAAATAATAATATTACATACCGGCGCTATTCTCTACTATAAGGATCTTTGGTGTATTCTTTAGGATCCCACAGTAGTTATGGCGATATGCCGATACTGTGGATTGATCCGAGTGTACCTGTAAGCCTATACGCAATAGACTGGCATTGAGCAGGCGCATTGACAGATTGAGGCCGCTTCCGGCTTAGAGCGTGCCCTTAGACGCATGCGCAGTTCATTGCCGTGGTTGAAGTCTTGTTGCCATGCGCGGTGAGTGCAGACATGCGCAGTGGCTTAGGAAAGACGCCGAGTGCCGGTTACACCATTGATTGGTCCCGCTCTGTGTTAATCAGTAAGTGATAGGGGATTTACTATGCTTTTTATGATCGATGTATTTTTCTATATATGTTGATGTACACACTATGTTTAATTGATTACCCACTGTCACATTATAATTGATGATGTGTTGTCATTGGCTGTTGGTGAATTAGATGACTATTGGTGTTTTGTATATAATGAGATGTTTGAAGCACTTGTATTATGCTTGAGAAAGGCTCTGCTGCTATTTTTTGAGCCGAAACGTTGCACCTTGTTTTGTACCTGTGACTCGTGAATAAAGAAGCCTTCTTTATGCTGACGTCCCTATCTTTATCATTCTGGACATTTGACGGTGGATATAGGCCAATCCTCCTAAGGACAGTCTACTGCATCGTGGCTTTCTGTGGTATTTATTGAGGGATTTCAGTGCTGACCCATTTACATTTTTTTACTGTCCCCACTAAACTGACTCCAGGTCATGCAACTGGAGACAAACAAAGGTAGCCGTTGTCTTTAATCAGCACATCTAGACTTTCTCAGTTGTACAGACTATCCTACGAGTATGTGAATGCAACTCTACAAACAGCGGCATGACATCCACATGATACAGCTGGAGGGACGGATATGTTTCATACATATATTTAATCGAATGATGTTAACACTTGAATGGACAGGGCCTGTGCAGCACTCTGAATAATACTTTCTTGTACAGTGCATGAACAGATGTGCAACTCGGGGGATTGTACATCACATCTTCATAGAGAGGAACTTAATTGTCCTTAATCCTCTGTGTAAAATAGGTTACAGCAAATCCTCTTTCCATATCAGCAGGGGGATTATTCAGCAGCGCAAGTAAACAAAACCACCATTTTATCAGAGCATAGTTACACAGGTCCTTAGAAAAACACTGAAATAGTTAGTAGAACTTTGTCTCGGCATTCGATTATGTTTCTTTCAATGGATAGTATGAGGAAATTTATCTACAGTAATTATCCGGAGCGCTTTCCTTACTCTACAGTTTAAGATTTTGCAGCTGCAATACTCGGTCATGGCCGGTCAAGTTATATTTTAATTGGTCTTTTTGACAAATCTTTTCTATTGTTTGACAAATAACCAACACTGAACCCAGATAAAGAAGTCTATAGAGGTACTGTTGCTGGAATCGTAGGTAAAATATACTTTGGAGTGGGTCAACCAGGCTCAGACTGGCCCACAGGAGAGCAGTGAAAACCTTTGGTGGGCTCCTGGGCCTGACAGGCCCTGTGGCTGATTTTTAGGAAGAGAGTGCAAGAGTCATGTGCAGTCATGTACAGTGGCTGTAGGATTGGTCCCAAGAGTCAACTCCACTGGTGGACCCCAGGCACCCCCAGTCTGACACTGATGCCAACTGGAAGTCAAGATATTGTAGTTCATTAGGTTTCATCTAAACCTGTGGTTGATACCAGGTAGTAGTATACTAGGCCACAGAAATGTGATCTCCAATCTAAAATTGGGAAAAGGTATATCTCTTCTGTTCTAGGATATGGAAGAAAATGTTTCTATTTTGAGGCCAATACACCACAGCTTCCATTGTGTGACCTCAACCTAAAAGGAGTTAGCAGCCCGTTAATAAAATTAAAAGCTAGAAAATTTAACAAAATAACAGAACAAACTATATTTACTACTCCAATTGTCCAGCAATCCAGCGCAGAAGCTCTAGCACTCAGTTCTCTGATTTCCAGCAGCTAGCACTGATGGAACTAATCAGTGACCCCAGGGGCAGGGCCGTAACTAGGAGGGGGCGAGGGAGGCCTGTCTGGCGATTAGCCTCCGACTCTGCACGTGCATTGTAAAAGAGTTAGAGCCAGCAGCTGCACACGCTCAGTGCAGCTTCCGGTACAGGGAGAGGGCAGGATGGATCGTCACTATCCTGCCTTCTCCCCTGTATGAGCGCTGTACATACACAGCAGCGTCGCTTTCACCACGCCCCCTGGGATGCTGGATCTCCTAAGCCAGCAGCCTCTGCTGGTCCAGGAGATCCTGGGCCCTGCGTGACGGCGTAAGTGGCGTGATGACGTCACGCCGCTTACACCGTTCACCAGCTCCCGGACCTGGCCGCACTGCGGGCAACCTGGTGAGGCGAGTACTTTTTTTTATTTTATTATCATTAGCTGCAGGAGGAATATTACATGGCTACAGGGAGCTAATCTGACTACAGGGGGCTACTACATGGCTACAGGGGGCTACGACCTGGCTACCGGGGGACAAATTACCTACAGGGGCCTATATAACTACATAATAGGGATTTATATTTCTACTTATTGGAGGGCCTATATAACTATCTACTTAATAGGGCACTGAGATACCTACCTGTTGGGGGACCTAGAAGTTTACCTTCCTAATAGGGCGCTATACACCTACCTAATTGAGGACTACCTACCTAGTTTGGGGATGTACCTACTGTACTGTTTGGGACACAAAGGGGTCATTATTACCATTTGGGGCGCTATAGATGGGGAGTTTGTATAGAGATAGGAATTGGTAGAGAAGTGCTGATAAATTGAGGAGTCTAAGATATTTGTTTTGTAAATTCTACAGTGATGAGTCGTGGCTGAGAGAAGTCGTCATGGTGGTCTGGAAAAGATGGAGAAGAAGAAGAGAAAGAACAACTCTTCAGAGATGTCTCCTATAAGTCCCTGGATGTAACTTTACTGTAATCGCTTATGTCTGCAGAGCCTGTGTACAACTGGTACCCACGACTGTATGGTCACTGTATGCCGGTAATAGTTGTAGTATAATGGTTTGTATTCAGTAATGGTATTGCGTATTATTCACTCACTATATGGTGGGTATTTCGTTATCGCGGTGGGGCGGTTCAGGTCACTAATACTGGGATTTGTGGTCTTAGTAGGACATTGGTTTCTATTTGCCTGGGATTCTGGTTTTGTGTAGCGGTGTTTTTTTGGTAACTGTATGACTTATTTAGTAGTTTTATACATAGAACATTTTGTTAAAGCTTTTTGTGTATTCTGGATTTGGTTGATGGTGATGAACTGTGTCGCATTGTGGCACATTATGTTACGGGGAGGGGGGGGGGGGAGCGATTTCTTCACCTCCCCCTTAGTGCAATTTAGCCAAGGAAAGGCCCTTCCCAGCGGTCACATGCCACCATTACAGCTCTGTATAATGGGATGATGCAATGCTATTATAATTTGGTTTGTTATTTTATCATATTAGCTAAGCTTTTTAGTTTTGTAAGGGTGGAAAACCCCTTTCAAATGTACCTATGATTCTAGGTTAATTTTCAGAATTCAAATTCATGTATGGTTTAAGCCACATTGTCAACTGTATCACATATTTTTCAACAGTATTCCCCCTTCTATATCAAGTTGCTAAAACTGAATTTCTTGTTTAAAAGTAAAACCAGAAATGGCTGATTTGAACCAACCTTTTGATTACGATCCATTTATTTCATTGAAAAAAGAAAGCTTATGAACCAGAGGCCAGGTGTAACTTCTACCTGCAGCCCATAAGCTATTCCCCAGGCTTTTACACATTAAATCAACAGCTAAAATCACCAAACTGAGTTGGTTTTATCTGAAGTGTCAAATATGTACACTGCTGCTCCATTCAAAGTCTATGGGAGTGACGGAGATAGCCTAGTACAGCTCGCTGATAACATGATTGATCCCACAGACTTTGAATGAAGAAGAGGTGCGCATGTTAAACTGCTTCTCCATTCAAAACCCTCTTTGCTGCGTGAGGAAGGATGAGGTGTTAAGGATTCCATTTTAGCAAATCGGTGAGGGTCCCGTAGATAGTTGATAAATGTCTTTTATGCACAATCCAATGACTAAGCATAGAGATTTTGGTAAGGCTTCTTGGCAGTTTCTTCACTTTAACAAGCTACTTAGCATATGGTGCAATGAATGAAGTTCTGTTTTATCATAATGAAGCACCTCTTTGGGCAACCTTTGGAAGCTACTTGAGCATGATGGGAAGGAACTGGTGCCAGTCTGGAGGGCAAAAACATTCTGAAAAGTTTTTAACATATTAAACTAAACCTAACTAGTTAAAAACTAGATCATAATTTATTGTTCCTCATACTTTAGAAAACTGGGCCTGAGTGAGAGGAGGATTTCAGCTTGGATCAGTAAGACAAGGGTATTGTACCCAGCAAAATACAGTCCTTCAATACATCACGTTTATAATTCTGCTAGATAGAATACTTTAAAACAGTTCTTGTACAAATGCAGTGACATATTAATTGTATCACTGTTCTCCGGGGTTTAAACACAGCCCTTTTCCTTTCCCCAAACTCTATGCTACCTGCCACTGTTGCCATGGCAACTTCAGCTCATTCAAAGTGACTACCTTCCTATATGTCTGCAGCTAGAATTTTATATTACTTTCACTCTAATTATATTTTCTGTCATTTCAAAACATTTTAAATGGTGTTCTGTAATAGTTTCAGCAGTAACATACATGCCCTAGTTTCTTCACCTTGCAGCAGTCAGCTTGAAGAGCTGGCATTCGCATCATTTTTGACCAACTGTAATACAATTAAGCTCAAAATTTGTGTGAATAATATTGTCCATGTCTAAAAAAAATATCAGATTTTACGAATGCTGGCAAAAGTTTTCTTTTGAACACTGGGTCACTGTTTATGCAGTCAAAAGACACTCAATTAGGGATGTTCACACAGTGTTTTTAGAATATGTTTTTGGGTATGTTTAACATAGAAAAACGGACCCCAAAATGTATTCAACAATGTTCATTGTGATTTTACATTGAAAACAATGTACAACACGTATTGTCGTTCAGACTATGCATGTTTTACATATGTCTTTCGTATACGTTTAACGGATCCGATCAAAGAATTGAGATGTTAGTTCTTGATCCGTTTTACGCAGCAGACACCTTATTTAAAACTATAGGGTGCGTTTCTGCTGCACAGAAAAATGCACCACACTTTGGGAAAAACGCATCCAAACACGCACCACACTTTGGGAGTGTCCTTGGATATGTTTTATGCAGCATTTTTTAATATGTTTTTTGGATTGATAAACGCCGTGTGAACAAAGTGAACTTTTACTACAAAGCAATTATACTAAACCGATTCTAATGGGCATTTCACACATCCTTATTTTTATGTAGCGCTAGGAGTAGAAGCATAGCCCATGGTAAACGTACACAAACGCATGCTTTTCTATGTATGCGTCAACGTTATTTAAAACGTAAATGTTTGGCGGATTGGCATATGTTTACATCCGTTTATGTACTTAAAAAAGTATATGTTTTTAAACATTTTTATACTTGTTCAATAAAATCACATTTTGTAAATATAGATTCAAATAAATTTTATGTGTCATACATTTACATACGTCATTCATAGACTTCAATGTTAAAAAAAGATGTATGCTTTTTTGCAGGACACATGTGTGTATCATAAAAACAGTATGCAAACGCAAGGGATGTGAAATGGAGTCAAAAGTTTGGATCCGTGTTTCGAACCCCAATCACGCATCTAACAATATGCAGTGTGATTTACATTGCTTTCAATGTAAAACACGCATTGGCGTTCAGATGATATGTATTTTACATGCGTCTTTCTGATGCGTCTTTCAGATCCGTTCAAAGAATTGACATGTCAATTCTTGATCCGTTTGTTGCAGCAGAAACCCTATTCAAAATTATATGTGAATTGCTGCTGCATGAAAAATACATCCATACATGTGTATTCTAAAACAACATAAGAACATCCTCCTACTGTCAGGATAAAAAGTTCAATGTCTTTCAGCTAATCAGAGAGCAGGTCAAGTGACCTAACATACACTGTTGCATCAATCAGAAATCTAGTGTGCAGCTGCAGATAATGAAAGTTATTGGTGCTACTGTGTACCTAAAAGCAATTTCTAATGAACCAAGGAGGGGGATGAGGAGGAGAGTGGAGCAGTCCTTAAAAGGGGTAGTCTCACTACGAGGATTGCTTTTTAGGTTAAAGATCTTGCAAAACCAAGTCACTTTGCAATATATGTCTATTAACAGTGTCCTACCTATTCCTAATCTCCTCTTATATGGACTGCATCAGCTCATGTCGCTATAGCTACAGACCTGTTCAATCTCTCCTGATAGGCTGCCAGAACTGGTTGCTATAGCTACAGACCTGGCTTCTACTGCAGCCTAGTGGAAGCCACTAAACACGCCCCTGAATTCAAAGTGAAACCAAGAAAACAGGACTGAGGTGAGATGAATCAATGTAGTGAAACAACCCCTTTAAGTAGGTAAACTGGTTAATAAATGGGGTTCCTTGTACTAAGAGTGTCTCTTTCTACAGTAGTAGCAGTAGTTTAGTCATACATTTAGGTCCATAAATATTTGGACAGAGACAACATTTTGGTTCTGTACATTACCACAATGAATTTTGAACAAAACAATTGAGATGCAGCGGAAGTTGAGACTTTCAGCTTTAATTCAGAGGGTTGAACACAATGATTGCATAAAAATGTGAGGAACTAAAGTATTTTTTAAACCCAATCCCTTCATTTCAGGGACTAAAAAGTCATCGGACAAATGAAATAATTGCAAATAAAATGTTAATTTCTAAACTTTGGTCAAAAACCCTTTGTTGGCAATGACTGCCTGACGTCTTGAACTCATGGACATCACCAGATGCTGTTTCCTCCTTTTTAATGCTCTGCCAGGCCTTTACTGCAGCGGTTTCCACTTGCTGTTTGTTTGTGGGCCTGTCTGTCTGAAGTTTAGTCTTTAGCAAGTGAAATGCTGCTCAATTGGGTGGAGATCAGGTGACTGACTTGGCCATTCAAGAATATTCCACTTCTTTGCTTTAATAAACTCCTGGGTTTCTTTGGCTATGTTTTGGGGCATTGTCCATCTGTATTATGAAACGTAGACCAATCAGTTTGGCTGCATTTGAGCACACAGTGTGTCTCTGAATACCTCAGAATTCATCCATCTGCTTCTGTCCTGTGTCACATCATCAATAAACACTAGTGATCCAGCGCCACTGGAAGCCATGTATGCCCAAGCCAGCACACTGCCTCCACCGGGTTTTACAGATGATGTGGTATGGCATTCTGGTAGATGTTGATCTTGGTTTCATCTATCCAAAGAATGTTCTTCCAGAACTGTGCTGGCTTTTTTAGATGTTTTTTAGCCAAGTCCAATCTAGCCTTTTTATTCTTGAGGCTCATGAGTGGGTTGCTCCGTGCAATCAACTCTCTGTATTTAATTTAAGGGCATGTTCCCACGGCAAAGGACAAATACCGACCGGTATTTGTCCGGTTTGTTTGCCATCCCCATGGCCGTGGGAGGGAGGGGGGACGGCTTTTCTCCGTGATGAGCGGAGAAAAGCCCTTCCCCTTTTCATTGAACATGCACATATTCTGTCTGAAAACTGGACGGAAGAATGTGCATGTTCAATCTATTTTGGGCGGCCTACGGGCGGAAAACCCAAACATGTCCCCACTGCACGGGTTTTCCATAGAGCCCCATTGTGCGCATTTGCGGCCGGTTTTTAAGATGGTCTGCAAAACCACAATCCGCCTGAAAAACCGTCCGAAAACCCATGCTATGGGGACATGCCCTAATGCATTCTTCGCTTTATGGTAGATTTGGATATTGATAGGCCTACATCCTGGAGAGTGTTGTTCACTTGGTTGGCTGTTGTGAAGGGGTTTCTCTTCACATTGGAAATTATTCTGCAATCATCCACCACTGTTGTCCTCTGTGGGCGTCCAGGTCTTATTGCATTGATGAGTTCACCAGTGCTTTCTTTCTTTCTCAGGATGTATCAAACTGTAGATTTTACCAGTCCTAATATTGTAGCAATTTCTCAGATGGGTTTTTTTCTGTTTTCGCAGCTTAAGGATGGCTTGTTTCACAGCTCTTTTCACCGCATGTTGTCTTCACAGCAAAATCTTCTGAATGCAAGTACCATGCCTCAAATCAACTCCAGGCCTTTTATCTGCTTGAGAATGAAATAAAGGAATTGCCCACATCTGCCCATGAAACAGCTTTTGAGTCAATTGTCCAATTACTTATGGTCCCTTTTAAAATAGGCACATATTAAGGAGCTGAAACTCTTCATCCAATTTTAATGTGGATATCCTCAAATGAAAACTGACAGTCTGGACTTTTATGTCCATGTCCATTATAGAACTATGACTTGAATATGTTTCCGTAAACAGGTAAGAAAAAAAAAATGTTGTCAGTGTCCAAATATACAGGTATATGAACCTAACTGTATAAGACAACAGTGGCTAAATTGTGGATCTGTCATCCTTCCATCATCTTATATGATAATAGAATGGTCTGTGAAAAAAAGTTTATTTGGACATGCACTGATCTTAAAAACAGGCAAAAGAGGCTTAGCATAAGAGATCTTTCCCTATTCATACACATGGGATTAACAGAAGACTTATGAGGGTATCTATTTCGGAAAGGAATGACCACATTGTGCGTATCTACTTTGAAACAGATTCCAGTTAATAATGTCTCACTAAGTAAACTCTGCTATGGACATGACTTAAAAGTGATGTTTAAAATAATACAAATACAAAACTTCATAAATCCTATGCCAAAAGTAATGGTCATTGCAAAGAGGTTTTTAAATCTCAACATGTTCATGTACAAATAGTTATGTGTTACTAAAGTGGTCATCACCACTTATGCTTTGGAGTCCAGACTGAAGCGAGGATTGAATTCAGTTTGTGAAAGATTTTTACCTGTCCTTTTATTTCTGCTTAAGAGCATCGTTTGCACTTAAAGTGCAATAAACACTTTATTGAAAACCCAGGTTGAAGCCTGGTTCAATTAGCTTAAAAATTCATAATTGGGGAGAAGGAAAATTTCTATAAAAAAACTGAACAAAGGAAAATTCATCTAATTTGATTGCAGTTATGTTGCCCTATATACATTTGTTTTCTATTGTATTTTTATAGCACAGCCATATTCCACAGCGATGTACAGATATTTCATCATTCACATTCATCCCTATCCCTATTGGCGCCCCAGTCTGCCACGCCCATTAGACATAACTGCATGCCAGGTTTTGCAGCAATCGGATGGGTTCATCTGGGTACGTTATTTTTTTTTGTCTATGAGTAGAACTAATAAGACAAAGTATTTAGCTATTGGTTTTAGTTTGCTAAAGTCCATTAACATGCCATGACTTTTTAAACAACAGAAAACATGCAGTGTGAAAATTTGTGACTGGGAAACCGATGTATATTTCCATCAGTAGCCTCCTTGCGGCTGGGTTACAATTATGCTGCCAACAACAACTTAATGATTCTTGCTGTCTTTCAGTAACACCAACCAATCGTATCAACCAATCCGAATCATGTCGATAACTGGCCATTGTAAATGACCCTAACCTCCATTAATATCCAAAATTATCTGGTTCTGAGACCTTGCACTTTATAGACAGTTCAATGGGGTGTGGTCAAAAAGATGGACTAAAGTACGAAAATAGCTACCATTTAAGATGTTCAAAATCACAATTATCCCACAACTATTATGGACCGAGATATTGTATATAGTATATTCCTTTTGAGAATAGTTGCCAACTTTTATAAATGAAAAAGCAGGAGACCCCAGTGGGCGGCGCGCGCGTCGCGCGCCGCGGCAAAAATTTGCATGGACACGCCCATCTTGTCGGTATGCCACGCCCCTTCAAATAAAAGCCACACCCACTCCACCTAACTGCATAACGGCTTTGGAAGAAAGCCAGGTAGATGCCCTTATAGCCAGGTAGTAGCCCCCCATAACCAGGTAGTGCCCCTTACAGGCCGGTAGATGCCCCCTTGTAGCCAAGTAGATGCCCCTTCTGTAGCCAGGAAGACGCAAATTTGTAGCCAGGTAGATGCCCCCTTTGTTAGCCAGGTAGTGGCCCCATTGTTAGCCAGGTAGGTGCCCCCATTGTTAGCCAGGTAGTGCCCCCATTGTTGGCCAGGTAGTGCCCCCATTGGTTGCCAGGTAGTGCCCCCATCGTTTGCCAGGTAGATGTCCCCTCTGGTGCCAGGTAGTGCCCCCTCTGTTGCCAGGTAGTGCCCCCATCTGTTAGCCAGGTAGTGCCCCCATCTGTTAGCCAGGTAGTGCCCCCTTTGTTGCCAGGTAGTGCCCCCTCTGTTGCCAGGTAGTGCCCCCTCTGTTGCCAGGTAGTGCCCCCATTGTTGCCAGGTGATGCCCCCATTGTTGCCAGGTAGTTGCCCTCTCTGTAGCCAGGAAGTGCCCCCATTGTTGCCAGTGATGCCCCCCATTGTTGCCAGCTGAAGCCCCCATTGTTGCCAGGTAGTGCCCCCTCTGTTGCCAGGTAGTGCCCCCCATTGTTCCCCAGGTGATGCCCCCTCTGTTGCCAGGTAGTGCCCCCATTGTTGCCAGGTGATGCCCCCATTGTTGCCAGGTAGTTGCCCTCTCTGTTGCCAGGTAGTGCCCCCATTGTTGCCAGGTGATGCCCCCATTGTTGCCAGGTGATGCCCCCATTGTTGCCAGCTGAAGCCCCCATTGTTAGCCAGGTTGTGCCCCCTCTGTTGCAGGTAGTGCCCCCTTTGTTGCCAGGTGATGCCCCCTCTGTTGCCAGTTTTGCCCCCCATTGTTGCCAGTGATGCCCCCATTGTAGCCAGGTAGCTGCCCTCTCTGTTGCCAGGTAGTGCCCCCTTTGTTGCCAGGTAGAGCCCCTAAAGCTTATAAAAATAAATTAATTATATCCACTTACCTTACCAGGCTCCTGAAGCGCGGCGAGCTCCTGCCCGATCTCTTCATGCGGCGCAGGGGAAGTGAGAGCAGCCGCGCGTCACTCCCCTGCAGCCGCGCGTCACTTCCCCCTGCGCCTCTGACATGTATGTGCGGCGCACACACCACCGGCGCCGTACATACAGGGGGAGAAGGGAGGAGGGAGCGATCCCTCCTGCCTCCTCCCCGCACAGTGAGACCGCGGGCGGGTGAGCGGCCACTGCGGCCGCTTCACCCGCCTGTAGGAGCGGCCCGGCGGCGCAAGAGTAGCGCACCAGCGCTACTCTTGCGCCGCGGTAATTTAAAGGACCCCCGCCGCCTGTAGGCGGCGGGAGGAATGCCAACTCCCCCGGGAGGGCGGGAGGGGACCCCAAATAGCGGGACCCCCCCGCCAAAAACGGGAGAGTTGGCATGTATGCTTTTGAGGCTCTTTACATATGAATCAGTAGTAGTGCATCAGGAAACTGCTCATTTTTTAAGCAAGCGGTTTCAGAAAATCTTCGACACCACACTGTGAAAAAAAAAAAGTGAGCAAGGTTTTTACCTGCAAAAGTTTTAGGGAATGTCCACATGAAGAGTAAGTTTTACTTGCCATATTCGTTTTTACATGGTGTTGCATGTGGATTTCGGGTAATTTTTTTTACTCACAGTTTGCAGTCAGAAACTAATCCCATTCATTTCTATGTGGTTTTGGATGAGAGTCCTCGTTAAATACCACATACAATTATTTGAGGCACATTCTCATTGACATCAATGACATTCCCATTACACTTGGATTTCAGGTCGAAAGCAAAGCGTAACAAATCCCATTGACATCAATAGTAAATTTCCACATGGAATACGACCAAAGAATGAACGTGTTCTATGTTTTGGACAAAAAAAACCAAAAAAACAACTACCAATGAAAATGCACGTTGTATGTACTACAATGTATTTTCTATTGATGTCAGTGGGAATGGTTACGTTTGGATTTTGACCTGAAATATTACCTTAGCCTCTGGTGTCAATAGGGAAATGATTAGCACCAAATCTTCATTAATGGTGCTTTCACCCAGTGCATTTATAGTGCAATTAATGCTGTGCATTTCTGCAAAAAAAATAAAAAAATCTCACCAAAAATGCACTGTGTAAAAGCACCCTAAGGCCATGTTCACACGGCTTAAAATGGGCCGTATTTCGATCCGTAATTACGCGCCGAAGTGCGCAAGTAACGGGCTGAAAACGGCCCATTCGTTACGGTAATCCACAGTTCTCATAGAGAACTATGGATTACGTCTCCTCTCCCTGCTCGGCGCCGCTAGTAATGATTATCTATAGGCCGGCGAAGTGCCAGCCCCCCGCTCCCTCCCCCACCCCCGGGACGTAATTACGTCCCGCAGTTAAGCCGTGTGAACCTAGCCTAAGGCTAGGTCTACACAGCACAGGATTTAGGTAATTTTTTCAGTGGATTCAGGATTTTGAATCCGCTGAAAAAAGCAACCGTACCCAGTGCTGTGTAGCCCTCAAAAGAAAATCTGTGCTGTAGTCTACACAGAATGGATTTTTTACTGACGGAAAACAAAAAATAAAAAAAAGTCTGGCGGAATATAGAACTTGTTATATATTCTGCGTGAATGACGTTGGGTTCCCGCAGCCCTAATGTACTGGGCCGCTGGGAATCCGGCCACCATTTTTTGGCAAAAAAAAAAAAAAAAAGGCGGCACGGTCCAGCAAAGTGAAAATGCCATCGGATTTTGGACGGCTTTTTCACTTTGCTGTGTGGACCTACCCTAAAGGTATGTTCACACGCCATTTTTGAAAACGGTTTCGAGTATATTTTACGTAGCAGAAAACGGACCCAAAAGCGTTTTCAACAATGTTCAGTGTGATTTTTTCATTGAAAGCAATGTAAAAAATGTATCATGTTTTACATGCGTCTTTTGGATGCGTAAAACGGATCCGATCAAAGGACTGACATGTCAATTCTTGATCCATTTTATGCATCAATACATGAAAAAACTTTGAGATTCTTAGTTCACACATTTTGATCAAAAAATGCTTAAGCCACCCCCCGGCTTACAAGGAGATCTCATGGCGGGTGGACCTACTGTATTCTTACCTCTCACTAGAGTCAACAGACTTCTCATAGGGTCAACCGACCTCCATAATCCAGAGAGAAAAATTTAAAAAAAGCACCAACCCTGCAAGCAAACTGCACTGATATAACAACCTGTGGAAGTGGGCGGGGTGCAAGAGACCAAAATGGAGGCATCCATAGGGTCTCATGGGGTCGGTTGACCCTATGAGAAGTCTGTTGAATCTAGTGAGAGCCTTGAGATCCCGTTGTAAGCCGGGGGTGGCATAAGCATTTTTTTTATCAAAACGTGTGAACTAAGAATCTCAGTTTTTTCATGTATTGTAGATAGCATAGATGCTTCTTTAGAGGTTTCCATGTATTGTATAGCCATTTTATGCATCAGACACCCTATTTAAAACAATAGGGTGCGTTTCTGCTGCACAGAAAACGTATCCAAACATGCACCACATTTTGGGTATATCTTTGGATACGTTTTTCGGACTGACGCCGTGGGAACATACCCTAATTGCTGTGTATAGCTGCAAAAAAAAAAAAAAAAACGCTACATGTGAAAGCACCCTAAGAGTAACAGGAAGGGCATTCTGCTTTTGCACTTTTGTATCCAGATTGTTCATTACAGCTGAGCTCCATGTCCTGTGCCTACAATCATACTTCTGTGCCACGCTATTTTTAATACTAGAGTGTTATCGATTTAAAATTACTTTGCAGGGTTTCCTAAAATAACCACTCTTTGTATGGTACAACCATTGCTCCTATAATTCAGTACACACTGCATTTAATATTCTGTTTTAGGTTCTGCTCCTGCTACGTCCAAATAACCTTTTAGTTTCCTGAGTGGGTTCATTGTTTCACGTGTGAGAATTGGTAGACAGAAGATTTATTCACATGGCGTTTTTGGATACGTTTTCAATCTGTAAAACGCATCCAACACGAAGGTGCACCCTGTAGTTTTAAATAGGATGTCTGCTGCGTCAAACGGTTTAAGAATTTACATATCAATTCTTTGAACGGATCTGGAAAACACATCAGAAAGACGCAAGGAAACACTAGTCTGAACACCAATTCATGTTTTACATTGAAAGCAACGTAAACCACACTGCACATTGTTAGATGCGTGTTTGGATTTATTTAGGGTCCGAAACATGGATCCACAATATATGAAAAAACTTTGAGATTCTTGGTCCGCATGTTTTTGGCCAAAAAATGCTCAAGCCACCCCCGGCTTACAACGGGATCTCAGTTGGGTGGTCCTACTCTATATTATCTCTCACCTGGGTCAACTTCAGACCTCTCACTGTGCCAAACGGCCTCCAAAATGCAGAGAGAAAAATAAAAAAAGCACCAACTTTTCAAAGCGTAGTGCATTGATATAACAGCCTGTGGAGGTGGGCGGGTGCAGGAAACCAAAATGGAGGTATCTACTTCTCCTTATATAGTTTAAAAGCAAATATGTGCCAAATACAACGTATAGTTCTGCACAAAAAACATTTCTGAAAAAAACACTGCGAACCTGGGTGCCGCTGGCATGGCTGCGGCACATATACATATGCACACAGTCCAATACCAGTGGCACACCACTGCAAAAAGGGCAAAAAAAACATGGATCCAAACACGCATCTAAAAAACCGTATCCAAAAATGCAGCGTGAACAGCCCCATGGAGCGATCTTGGTGTGCTTTTGGATGCGTTTTTTTGTGCAGAAAGCCTTAATTGCCAATTACTATAGAGTGCTCTAACCAGCTACAAATATTTAGTCGGGTATGTGATAGTTCAAAAATTCTAGCACTGTCTTTGCAGAGATAACCAGTTAGGCTGGATCTACACAGAAATTTGAAAATGCCGGCCAAAGTCCAACTTTATTTTCAAATTGCTGGACCGCGTCGCACTACAGTTTTTTCTGCGTAAAAAAAACGGCGAGTGAATTTCGGATTGCTAGTGGCACATCGGGGCTACAGGAGTCTAACATTGGTCCAGTGGAATATACAACATGTTCTATATTTTGCCAGACTGTTATTGGTTTAGAAAACCTCAGTAAAAAAACAAACAACAAAAAAAACATGCTGTGCAGACTACAGCACAGATACAATATGGTCGGGTTTTCAGCAGATTCAAAATACTGAATCCACTGAAAAACACTCCAATATCCTGTGCTGCTTATACCTATCGTTAGGGTGGTTTTTGGTGCGTTTTATTTGCAGAAATGCCCAGAATTAAATTGCCTTTATTGCTCTGCATTTCTGCAAAAAAAAAAAAAACACACCAAAAACGCCCTGTTAAAAGTACCTTTAGAGAAAGATTATTCTGATTAAAAAATAAAGTGATAAGCAAATTCTTGCTTTGATCAGGAAACCCACAGGAAAACTTTTTATATACAGTATATATTATGGCAGAGTGACCTCAGGAAGGGGCGTAACTACCGGGGTAGCAGACGTAGCAACTTAGGGCAGTTGCAACCGCGTCCGCTACCCCGGTAATGCCGCTCCTGTGCCCGTCGGCATTGAACATACTAGTTCACTGCGGCGGGTGCAGAGCTGCGGGGCCCGGCGCATGCTGCCTCTGAACGCTCGGGCCCTCCGAGGCAGCACTGCCCAGAGGTAGCAGTATGGAGCGACACTCGCTCCGCTCTGCTACTTCCCCTGCCGGCTCTCTGTGATCACGTGGGCGTGCGCAGTGACGTCACATCACCGCCCCGCCCGCGCTGAGCAGAGAGACTACAGAGCGGCACATTGGGGGAGCGTGGACCGAGGTGAGTAAACCATTTCTTATTTTACCTGCCCCTAAGCCTGCCTGCATACCCCCTAAGCCTGCCTGCATAACCCCCCACAAGCCTGCATAAATAGTCCCCCACAAGCCTGCCTGAATAGCCCTATAGCCCCTGTCTGCCTATATAGCCCCCTAAAGCTTGCCTACCTATATAGCCCCCGAAGCCTGCCTGTCTACTTATATGGGGTAGCTTTAGCTACCTAAACCATACCTATATGGCCGCTATAGCCCACCTAACCCCTGTCGACCTGTATGACTCCCTATAGCTACCTAAACCCTGCCTGCCTAAATGGACCCCATATAGCCAGGGGTGCAGGGAGGGAGGTGCTGGAAGAGTCAGGATTCTAAGATATTTGTGACTAAATCTGCAGGGACAAGTGGTTGGGAGATGTCATGATGGCAGACTGGACCGGATGCAGAAGAAAGGGGAAGTCAACGACTCGTCAGAGACGTCACCTGTGAGTCACAAGATGTAACTACACTTTAATCACATAGTCTGTGTACACTGATATCTACCACTATATGATTACTGTATGGAGGTAATATATAGTCTGCAGAGCCTGTGTACACTGGTATTTACCACTATATGGTGACTGTATGGTGGTAATATAAAGTCTACAGAGCCTGTGTACACTGTAGCTATCACTATATGGTCACTGTATGGTGGTTATATACAGTTCTGCAGACTGTATATACTAGTATATACCACTATATGGTCACTATATGGCGGTACTATTGGTCTTTGTGTACTGATCAGTAATATTGTAGGGGTATTATTCAGTCACTTTGTGGTCATGTTCTGCCGGTATAATCAGGTTTCTATGTAATTGCCTTATTGGTAATGTTGGTCTAGGTCTAGTGGGATTTGTTTGGTAGCAGTATGATGGTGAGAAGTATGGTGAGGTATTTGCCCCTTGCATTATCTACATTATCTAACAGCATGTCCTGGTAAATGTTCATGGTCAGGGAGGTGGGTGAGGGGGGGGGGGGGGATAGGGGGCCCCACCCAAAAGTTTGCTTTGGGGCCCTGGCTTCTCTAGTTACGCCCCTGACCTCTGGCTATAGCATGTTTCTGCCACTAGGTGAAGCAAAGCAGGGTACCTGCAAGCACCAAAACCCCATAATTACCGGCCTTGGTTGGGTAGGAGCCAGCCATCTATGTTGTCAGCCACAGCAAGTGGTTGGCAGACGAGTATAGTTAGTTTGGCTGTTCTGAGTCAGCTCTTATCAGAAGTAGGCAACGTGTTGGGTAGGTGCCTACTCCCCGTGTTCTAGGACAGGTTTTTGGCAGATCCCTGGAGGCCTATAAAAAGACTGGTGCTACAGGTGATCTGGCAGTGTGGTTTGTTAGCTGGCAGTGGAGGAGCTGGAAAGAGGTTGGAACCCAGTGGGAGACTGGGTAAAGTAAGAAATAGTTTTGTGGGTCTGGACAAGAGTTCTAGACCACTGTTAGGGTCTATAATGATGTAAAGTTAGTGGCTAGATGGCTGAAGGTTTATTTTGTATGTTTGTTTCTATTTTCAGCTGTACATTTATCTTGTGCCTGAATAAAGCTGGCTGATGCCAGCTTTAAAACAGAAGACTGGTGTTAGACTGTGATATTTGTGCCACTCCGCTTACCAAAGCAGCGTTCCGCTGAGTTAAAGACCCCCCCTAAGACCGTCCAAGATGGCAGCTGGACATGTGCAAGTCTTACAATATGTACACACACACACTTACTTGAGACGAGCTGCACCTAAATGGGGAGGGTGCAGCTTTATTGGGGGACAAAATGGCAAGAAAGTTGGAGGAGTATTTAAAGTAGGGACTGGGATAGGGAGGCAACTACACATATAGTGTGCAAGATAGTGAAGATAGAGAGCTGGAAATTATTAATTAATCAGAGGATGGAGTAGAGTGAGGGGTGTTGTAATAATTAATAAGGACATGGTTAAAAGAATGAAAACCAAAAAGATTCTAAACTTACAGGGTTACAGTTTATTTAGAAGATATTGTTAAAATCGGAAGAGTATCTGCTATACTCCACCAAATGTAACAGCACCCATAGACAGAAAAATAGATGAGGCAGCTAATCAGAAAGAGGTTGCTATGTACGACTCCAACTACCCAAACATAAATTGGGAAACTGAAACCTGTGGCTGACATAAAGGAAACAGGATTTTGTCAATAACTTTTTACAACTATTGCAGGAGTCGACTAGAAGGAAGGCCCTTAAACTTAATATTCACTAACTGGCCTGACAGACTAACAAAGGAAATATGTAAGATAATAATAATAAAGACAGTAGAGCTGTAAACAGAAGGGAAGATTGCCAAAGAGAGTAAAGCTAACCCCAAAATATTTTTAACTATATAAATAGTAAAAGAATAAAATGTTTGCCCTTTTAAAAGTAGTTAGGTAGGTATTGTAGAGGGTGATGTGGAGAAAGCAAATCTATTAAACAATTCTTTCTCCACCATATTTACCGAGGAAAAGGACCTACTGATGGGCAGGGGAATGAGGAAAACTCTACCTTAAATGTTTCTTGTCTAACCCAGGAAGAAGTGCAGCTCCGCCTTAAGCCAAATCACCAGGCCCCGATGGCATACACCCCCATGTCATAAGGTAAATAAGTAATGTTATAGACAGGCCCCTAGTTTTAATATTCATGGACTGTATAATAACGGGGTATGTACCAAAGGATTGGCGCATAGCAAATGTGGAGCCAAGATTCAAAGAGGGGTCAAAAAGTGATCCTGTAAACTATAGGCCGGTAAGTTTAACCTCTGTTGAAGGTAAAATGTTTGAAGGTTTTCTCAGAGATGCTATACTGGAGTATATCACTGAAAATAAATGTATAACCCCATTCCAGCATGGGTTTATGAAGGCTCAGTCCTGTCAAACTAATCTCATCAGCTTATATGAGAAGGTTCTATGGATAGGGGTGAAGCATTGGATGTCATATATAGATTTTTCTAAAGCATTTGATACTGTGTCACATAAAAGGTTGGTAAGTAAAATGAGAATGCTTGGACTGGGGGAAAATGTTTGCAAGTAGGTAAGTAACTGGCTGAGTGACAGAAAACAACGGGTGGCGATTAATGGTACATACAAAGACTAGATTCCTGTTACTAGTGGGGTACCACAGGGGTCATTATTGGGCCCTATTCTTTTTAAAATATTTATTAATGACCTTAAAGAAAGATTGCACAGTAGAATATCAATATTCGCTGATGACACTAAACTGTGTACAGTAATCAACACAATAGAGAATAATGGTCTAATACAAAAGGAGATGGATAAGTTGGAGGTCTGGGCAGAGAAGTGTCAGATGAGGTTTAACATGGATAAATGTAAGGTTATGCACATGGGAAGAAAAAAATCCATTCAATAATTACTTATTAAATGGAAAAACTCTGAGAGAAAGTGACATGGAGAAGGATTTAGGAATCCTGGTAGTCAGTAAACTTAATTGTAGCAGCCAGTGTCAGACAGCAGCAGCCAAGGCAAATAAGGTCATGGAAGGTAGTAAAAGGGGCATAGATGCACACGATGAGAACATCATTCTCCCATTATACAAACCCCTGGTCAGACCATACATGGAATACTGTATACAGTTTTGCGCACCAGTTTACAAGAAAGACATCGTAGAGCTTAAACAGGTTCAAGGCCAGGAATTGAAAGTAATAAAAGGACTGGATGGACTACAATGTCCAGAAAGATAAGCAAAATTAGAGTTGTTCAGATTAGAGAATAGACTGCATCAGGGGGACATAATAAATATGTATAAATATATTAAAGGTCAATATAGAGATCCCTCCCAAAATCTATTTATATCCAGAACAAGGAGGCATCCTCTATGTCTTGAGGAAGAAAGGTTTCTACATAAAAAAGGATTCCTTACTATAAGAGCAGTGAGAGTGGAACTCCCTGCCAGAGGAATTTGTCATGGTGAATGTACTAACAGAGTTAAAAAAGGGTCTGGATGCATTTCTAGAGTGTAATAATATAACAAGTTATAGTAACTAGGATTCTGGAGAAGGGACATTGATCCAGGAATTTATTCTGATTGCGAAATTGGAAAGGATTTTTTTCCCCCTAAAATTAGGACAATTGGCATCTTCCTAACAGGGTTTTTTTCCTTCTTCTGGATCAACACTATAAGGTAATAGGCTGAACTGGATGGAAGTCTGTCTTTTTTCGGCCTTACAAACTATGTAACTATGATCATCTAATCATCTAAAATGACTGATGGGTCACATTGTTTTCCCTAGGTGCCACAGTTGCCAGCGACATATACAACTAAGCACTTCTAGCAGCAGTTCTCTTAATGTGTGGGACGTCAGATCTTTATATCACTTCAGAGAATTAGTGCTAACATCTGTGGACCATGTCCTTTGTTACTAAAGTAGCCTAAACCCTTTTAAAAAAATCTGCTTAGTAGGCGACGTGGATAAAAAAAAATACTAGTTTGGGAAGCTGATGAAATCCATACTGTATAATAATAATACATTTTACTGAACATACAATTTTACAGTTCATGAAGTTAAGTTCATGAAGTACAGACATTGATGGCTTATCCTTGGACATGCCATTACTGTCTGATCGGTTAAGGTCAGACCACTATCTGCCAATTGCTAGAATGAAGAGGCAGTAGTTCTAGGAAATCAATGCAGCCACATTGTCTACTGCTGGCTGTGCTCTTTATCTGCAGGCTGTATGGATGGCCCATATTGCCTCCAGAAAACAGATGCGTGAAACCTGCAAGAAGCAATGCGGCACAGCACACTCGTGCCACTGTCTTTTCACTCCAAGGCTATGTCTACATGATAGTGGACATAAGACGACCTGAAAACCTAATCCTAAAAACATTCATAAAACTGAGTTTTTCGTCCACCACCTGTCAAAAGCTGCTGAAAAAGTCTGTTTTGTGCTTTTTGACACGTTTTTGGGCACTTTTTTTGCAGAAATGCACTGCATTAGATTTGCTGTGTATTTCTGCAAAAACATGCCAAAATACGTCCGCCGCTATACATAGGCTCCAATAGTAAATTTTCTGTCCTGCTCAGTTGTTTTTTGCAACATGTTTCAAAAAAACGACCAGCAAATAAAACGAGCAGAAAAAAAGAACTTCTGTGGAGACAACAGGAGATTTTTACTATACAAGTCTATGGGAGTTCTTTTCAGTTGTTTTTTCAGCGTTTTTAGAAAATGAAAAACGCTGAAAAAAAATGGACGTTTTGTGCGCAGTGGAGACATAGCCTAACAGCTGGGGCCACAGTGGTTAGACCCTCATTAATATGACATAACCACTAGCGATACCCTGTTTCCCCGAAAATAAGACCTAGTGCATTTTTTTAGGCAATTCAGAGTTTGGCTGCTTATGCTAATGTTTATGATGAAATCACTACAGTATATTAATACATATTGATGTTTTGTTCAACAATAAATGTGAATTATTGTTCATAGAAAAAAAAAATCCCCTAAAAATAAGTCTTAGTTTGTCTTTAGGAGCAAAAATTAATATAAGACACTGTCTTATTTTTTTTCGGGGAAACAGGGTACAATATTGAGGTCTCTAGTTAGACAACCCCTTTAAATATTATTACAGTTTAATATTATTAAAGGTAACTAAATAAAATGGTAGAGGGATGCAACTTTGTAACATATACTATCTATGTGGGAGAAGAGGTCGCACAATGGATGACAACCAGGAAGTCAGAGCATCTTTCGGATACAATATAGACACACACAGGATAAGGACACTTGATGGATCAGACATCCAGCATGTGTTTTTGTACAAGTCTAACTTACCCAACAAGCAGTTCAGACAGGCAAAATTGGTATGAGGTTTATGTTAGACATTTAGCCCTCGAGGAGTAACTTGAAGCTTCTGGGCTCAAGTGCAAATAGTGTATTGGGGCCCCGCTGCTTCCATGTACAATGCTGTGGCAGAAGGGCTTTTGTGACCCCATCAGCAACTGCTAACTCTACACCCCATATAACGGCGCCCCTGGTCAGCCCCGGCCTTGAATCCAACAGTAATACAAGTCATGAGACTTTGAAGACCTTGTGATCAATCACATCTTATGTCTGAATGCAAAGGCTACACCAGTCTCAGACACAAGGGTGTATTGTTTGAAAGGAATGGGGAAGTTTTCTGAGTTTCTAAATGCATCATACTCTATGTAGTCTGTTGTATCGGTTTAATGGTTCGCTTCACCTGGAAATTACCAAATCTTTCAAATAGTTGAATAATTGTGATATAAAATATATTGAGCATGTAACCAGTTGGTCTGTTATTCTACAAACACAATAATAGTACAAGAACAGGCTCATGTGTACAAAGTCTCTTGGGATAGCGAGGGTCTTAAAAAATACAAAAGGGTGTATGTTGCGGCATCTTTTACAAACCCATCGAGAAGTGTTGGTGGCATGTGACCTTTGTGACATTATCAAGAACACAAGTGAAGGAAATATACAATGTTATGACATTACACAAGGCATTTTTTTGTACATGCCATGTGACAGACAAACGTATTATTTCCATTTTCACATGTACGTTGTCTATGCTACCAAGGTATGTCTAAAATAAAAATATCATATATGTATAGATAGATAGATATTTATCAAAATAACATATCAGACATACTCGTTTCATTCTATCGTCTCTCATCAAAGAGATTCCGTCTTTTGGTGTCAATGTTGTGCATATTTGTGCATGTTTCCACCTGTTTGGGTCTTATGTGTCTAATACATGCATACAAACCAGTTTGAAGTATAGTTTAGGAAAAGAAAGCCTGCTTTATCCAACAGCTAAATCAATGTTTAAAAAAGGAAGGCAAATATTTTCTTCACCCACTCATTCTCCTAAAAAGTAGGGACACAAAATCTACTGGTGTCATCTGGCTGTAGTAATGGCCAATATTCTGATACATGCCCTAAAGAGTTAAATGTCTAATCCGGTTCTGCTCCAAGCCTGCATGTGTGGCTGTGTATGTTCCTCTAGCCCAGTGTTCCCAACTGCAGTCCTCAAGACCCATGTTTTCAGGATCTCCCACAGAATGCACTGACAATAAAGATATCACCTGTGCAATACTAATTATATCACCTGTGCAATACTGAGGAAATCCTGAAAACTTGACCTGTTGGTGGCTCTTGAGGACTGAAGTTGAGAAACATTGCTCTAACTATTTCTGTGCACATACCTTTAGTTCACAGAAAGTATGTGGTCATCAATGAAAGTTTAAGCAGCTAGCCAGCCATCTACTCCCAGTCTCTGTGTATCTTCTATCCAGGTACACACACCTTACCATCTAATGACTTGTGTCATGCAGAACTAGAAACAGGTTGTAAGATTGGAGACATAGTAAGCAAGCCTGGACTTACATATCTGTTGATGAGGGTTCTCAGCAGGCTGCAGTCCATGTCTAGTGACAGATGCCCTGGCACCTCTTGTGCCTCCTTCCTTGCAGAGCCTGCTCCTTAGATGTTACTTTCCACATCCAAACACTGTGTCGATACAATCGAGCTAGTCGATAGTCACAGGGGATCCGGATGGGGAAGCTGCAGGTCCTAAGTCCCAATGGATGGGGAAGCTGCACATGGGTTGTGTTACTTAACAAGTGCAGCCGGTGGTATAGGAGCAGGGCAGCTACATTCTTTGCTGTGTGGGCATTGCTGTGGCATTGGACTCCTTCAGGTGGTGATCCCTAGGTGTAGTGCTGGCAGCATGCCCCCTCCTGTAGCTCTCTTCTACTAGATGCTGCTTGTTTCTCTTTGATGATCAGTTCCCTGTTCACACCCCCTCCCATCTCATGTAATAATAGCCCTCCCTCTCAGTCAGCTCTGTGCTGGTGCCTCCCTCTCCAGCCTATACCTCTAGCCTCTGATCCCTCCCTGCAAGTCATTCTTTTCGGACTACTCCACCCACTTTCCTCTTCCCTTCTGTCATGTCCTGTCACTATACTCCACCCCCCATTTTTACTCAGCGCTCCCTCCTCCTCCTCCTCCTTTCATCAATCTGTTCTAGTCCTGGCATCCTGAGCTATTTTTATCTCATTGGGCGATTTATCCCGCTGCCTCCAAATAAATGGGGCCCCTCTGCTGCTGCCCCCAGCCCCCCTACCTGCTGCCCCCAGCCCCTCTACCTGCTGCCCCCAGCCCCACAACCTGCTGCCCCCAGCCCCTCTGCTGCTGCCCCCAGCCCCCCTGTGCTGCCCCCAGCCCCCCTGCCTGCTGCCCCCAGCCCCCTTACCTGCTATGTACATGGGCTTTATCTCTATTTGTTCTGTTTATTTTAGATCATATTTATTTCTATATCTTCTGTTTATACTCCATCGTGTTTATTCTACTACACAGCGGATACAATGTATACAACAAGCCACAATGCAATGGATGGCAGCGCTCGGTCCATAGGCTCGCTCTGTCATGTGGTTATTTTTGGCTCATTCCCATGTGACTGTAGCCGGAGTGGCTGCTCCTCTCCTGGATGGCTTCTGGCATGATTGACAGGCTGGAGCTGATGAGTCAGGCTGATAGCACCTCTTGGCAGCAGGGCCAGGCTCTCCTCTGTGGACAGTATCTAATCAGCTGGTGCCTGGAGCTTGTTTTGACAAGGTGGCCCTGGTTACCTCCTGTTTTGTCATAAGAGAAGCATGTTGCTTTCATTTCACAGCCTTCTGGGACTTGCTAGATTTATAAGCTACTACTGTGAATTGATCTATTTATCTCTAGGTTCCTTACCCTTTGTATGTGTTAGGCTGGGGCCACATAGCATTGGACAAAAAAACGACCAAATGTCAGTCATTTTTTTTCTGATGCACAACAGCGTTTTTTGTCACTGCCGTCGGTTTTCGTTTTGTTTGCTGTCAGCACATACATTGTATTGTATGGGAAGATGACAAAAAAAAAACTAAGCACACCTGCGGATTATACAACATGTTCTTAGGCTAGGTTCACACGGTGTATTTGCAGGGCGTAATTACGCCCCGCAATTACACCGTGTGACCGGGGGCGGGAGCAGGGGACGGAGCAGGGGGCCGGCACTTCGCCGGCCCATAGACAATCACTGCTAGCGGCGCGTATACGCCGATAGAAAGTGACATGTCAATTATGGCGGGGAGAGGAGACGTAATCCATAGTTCTCTAAGAGACCTGTGAATTACCGTAATGAATGGGCCGTGTTCAGCCCGTAATTTGCGCACTTCGGCGCGTAATTACGGACCGAAATACGGCCCAAACGTAGCCGTGTGAACATAGCTTTAGAGCCGCCAGAAAATGAGCTGAAAAAAAACAACCTGTGTAGACAACAGGTAGTTTTTTTTAAATTAAAGTCTATATACAGCCTGAATGATCGTAATTTCAGCGGAAAATACGATCGTTTTTATATGCTGTGTAGACATAGCCTTAGGCCCTGTTCACACGACAGATTTGGCTGCGGTTATGGCCGCGGGTTCCGCGGCCAGAACCACGGCCAAATCGCGCCTAGTTTATTAACATGGTTTCCTCTTGGAAACCGCGTTAATATTCACACGCCGCGGCTTTGGGGCCGCGGCCTTGCCGCATGTGTGTGAGAACAGCGCGGCGGATGCGCGGTGTTGCCGCGGGTGGCGCCGCGGCTGGTGGCGCGGATTGCCCCCTGCCTATTAATTTGCATGGGGGCAAACCCTCGCCGCAAGCCGCGCCCCAAAACCACGCCCCACTTGCGCCGCGACCACGGCCAGCGCCCGCGCCTCAATCCCGCGTCGGGAGAGGCGAGTTTGCAGCGGGGCTAGGACGAGGTTTGGCCGTGGGAACCGCGGTGAAGGACGCAGCCGAACCGGCGGCCAGTCGTGTGAACATGCCCTTAGGTTATGTCTACACATCTAATGTTAAAATGCCTTTGAAAATCTGACTGCATCGCCATACTGCAGTTTTGGGCACAGGTTTGCACAAAAAACACAGTTGGATTTCAAATTTACTAGTACATTAAAGTGCACTGGAATTCACAGGAAGATAGAACATGTTCACTATTCTGGCGGAGATCGGCAGATTCCAAATCCGACAATAGAAAATCCATGCTGTGTAGACTGCAGCTTGGATTTTCTATTGCAGTCTATAGGGCACTGGTTACAGTCCTATTTTCGGCAGATTCTAAATACTTAATTTGCCGAAAATCTGATCAGAAACTAGTGCCGTGTAGACATAGCCTTAGGCCTTCATTGTAAATACCATAGTTTTTCTGCCGCATTCTTTTTAGCTTGTAAAATTGGCACAAATCTCATTCACTGCTTAGGCCACATTCACATCTGATTTTTGGCTCCCGTTTATGGTATCTATTGAAAGACAGCAGAAATTTATCCCGACAGATACTGTGGTGGAGCCGCAACAGGCCCATAGACTTTAATTCGGCAAATTTGGTCCTAAGTGGTATACCACGATTTTGTGCCTGAAGAAAAACATATTTATGTTTGTCAATTATGGCAAATGCAGTCCAATCAGGATTCCAGGAATGAGAGACAAAAATGCAATGTGAATTTATAAGCATTGTTTGGATGTATTTTTTATTTGGACCATAATAATAATAATAATCTTTATTTATATAGCGCCAACATATTCCGCAGCACTTTACAAATTTAAGGGTAAACGTACAGACATTACACGTTAAAAGTACTTACAGATGAGACAAGGTGTGAGGGCCCTGCTCGCGAGAGCTTACAATCTATTAGGGTGTATGGGTGAGACAAAGGGTTAAGAAGTGCTCAGTTTACAATGGTCCAGCCATGTTACATAAATAGGGGGTGGTTTACATAAAAGTTGGGTGACCCTGCCACCATGACAGTACATCTATAAACAGATAAGTGCCTGTGAGTGCCCTAGTGTGGGGAGTGACAGATAGTTGTGATAGCAGGTGGGGGTTAGCAATTAGGGATCTTGATATGCCAGACAGATAAGATGTGTTCTTAGGGCCCTCTTAAAACTGTGAGGGTTGTGAATGTGCCTGATTGCCCGCGGTAGCATATTCCAGAGAATTGGCGCCGCACGTGTGAAATCTTGTAGGCGGGCATGGGAGGTTCGGATGATTGAGGAATGTAATCTGATATCATCAGCAGAGCGGAGAGCACGGGTAGGGTGGAAGACATAGATGAGGGAGGAGATGTAGGGAGGAGCAGCGCTGTGGAGAGCTTTATGGATGAGAGTGATGAGTTTATTTTGTATCCTGTACTGAATTGGCAACCAGTGCAGTGACTGACACAGGGTAGAGGCATCAGTATAGTGGCTGGAAAGAAAGATGAGCCTGGCTGCTGCATTCAGGACAGATTGGAGAGGGGAGAGTTTACAAAGAGGGAGACCGATAAGCAAGGAGTTATAGTAGTCATGACGAGAATGAATGAGAGCAACAATGAGGGTTTGAGCTGTTTCCACAGTGAGAAAAGTACGGATTTTGGAGATGTTCTTGAGGTGCAGATGACAGGAGCGGGCAAGGGATTGGATATAAGGGGTGAAAGACAGATCAGAATCTACTATAACCCCAAGACAGCGGGCCTGCTGCCTAGGAGAAATGGTGGTGCCACACACTGAGACAGAAATAGCAGGGTAGGGTTGGTTAGAAGATGGTGGAAAGACAAGAAGTTCAGTCTTAGTGAGGTTTAGTTTCAGATGGAGAGAGGACATTATGTCAGACAGCGGACAGACAGTCATTGGTGTTTTGTAGCAGGGCAGGAGTGATGTCTCGGGAAGAAGATTATAGTTGAGTGTCATCCGCGTAGAAATGGTATTGGAAGCCAAATCTGCTGATGGTTTGTCCAATGGGGGATGTGTAGAGTGAAAAAAGGAGAGAACTTAGAACCAATCCCTGAGGAACCCCAACAGCAAGAGGAGAGGAGGTAGAACCGGAAAATGAGACACTGAAGGAGCGGTCAGAGAGGTAGGAAGAGACCGGTGTCCTGAATGCCAATAGCATGGAGCCTGCTGAGGAGAAGGTGGTGATCCACAGTGTCAAACGCTGCAGAGAGATCCAGAAGAAGCAGCAATGAGTAGTTGCCCTGAGATTTAGCCGTGAGGAGGTCATTAGAGACTTTAACTGGAGCAGTTTCTGTGGAGTGTAGGGTGTGGAAACCCGATTGTAGAGGATCGAGAAGAGAGTTAGTAGAGAGATAGCGGATTAAACGAGAGTAGACCAAGCGTTCCAGGAGTTTAGAGATAAAGGGAAGGTTAGAGACTGGTCGGTAGTTGGCAGCGCAGGCTGGGTCCAGAGAGGGCTTTTTTTTAGTAAAGGGGTTATAATAGCGTGTTTAAAGGAAGATGGAAAGATCCCAGTAGAGAGAGAGAGGTTGAAGATTGCAATAAGGTGAGAGAGGACAGCTGGAGAAATGGACTGAACAAGGTGGGAGGGAATGGGGTCACTAGAGCAGGTGGTGGGGCGAACAGACGAGAGAAGCCTGGACACTTCTTCTTCTGTCATTGGGTCAAGGGCTGAGAGCAGACTAGTGGACGTGCCGGAGGGGACGGGATGGGTGTTACTTGAGGATTGAGATGCAATGTTTTGCCTGATACTGTCTATTTTGTCTTTGAAGTGAGTGGCCAGGTCTTCAGCAGAGAGGTCAGTGACCGGAGCCTGAGCTTTAGGCCTTAGGAGGGAGTGGAAGGTGTCAAACAGGCGTTTTGGGTTGTTGTGTAATGTGGAGATGAGGGAGGTGAAATATTCTTGTTTCATGCAGTGAAGGGCAGTGTGGTAAGTCCTGAGCATGAATTTATAGGTAGGTAGCTTTGACTTTCTCTACAGTCTCTCGGCAGACCTGGAACAGCGCTGCAGAAAGCGAGTCTGAGGCGTGTGCCATGTCTGCGGGCGTCTGACTCTGGTGGTGCGGTGTCTGAGTGGTGCCAATATCTGAGTGGTGCCAAAAAAGTGGTACCATCTGTTTCTTTTCAGATCTCTTTATTTTCTGTCGACACCAGAAAAAAAACCATACTTAATATACGTGGGAAGTGACCCCTGATGCAGATTATAAATCCATAGCATGTTGATTTATGTTACTTAAACACTACAGATTTTTATGGATTTTTCCCGTTGACTCCAATAGGGAAGTGAAGATTTGCAATAAATCTGAAGTGTTGCAAATTTAGCTACAGAAGCGACTTAGTAAAATCCACAACCAGGGATTGTAAATGCACTGTTTTTTAATGAGAAACTTCACATAATCTGCACAAAAAAACGACAGATCTGCATAAAATTTGGGGCAGACCTGCTGCTGCGGATTTAGTTGTGAGAATGCTGCATTTCTATGCTATGTGAAAACAACCCAATGCACACACTTTGTTTAGAAAGCATATATTTTCTTATACCTCTTCTGACCCATTACTGATTTGGGCTTAGGAGAAATTCACACGATGGATTTGTTGCTTTGTCCAAATAACATGCTTGCAAGCGTGTAATTTCATACAGAATACGACGCTCAATGTCCGGAGGCCGACATCTTCCTCCTATATTTAATTATTTGATGGCACGTATATGCCTGAAAGAACTGACATGTCAATTCTTTTCAGGTGCTCACAGTGTAAAATACGTGTCTCCTGAATGAGGTATATTTGACATTACAGTCTATAGGAAGTGTAATTGAATGTTGTTTGGGCGATATTTTGGTGAAAAATACATACCAAAATACGGCATGTGAACATACCCTTATAATGTGTGAATGTACCCTAAGGCTGGGTTCATGTCACTTTTTGTGTCCATTTTGATGCAAATGCATCTGACGTGTCCCATTGATGCATATTGAGACATGCATTAAAGGGGTTTTCTCACTACAAAGATTAGCTTTCAATATAAAGGAACAATTAAAGGGGTTTTGCCATTTCATCAGCTAACAGGCTGAACTTGAGTCTTGAGCCCTGAAAAGAGGGGCGTTGTGTTTCTGTGTTTAAAAAAACAAGTGCCTCCTCTGTGATGTCATACTACCACCTCCCATGCACGATCCCGAGGCTCAGTCTCTTTAGTTGAGCAAACATTGTTTTGGTATATCACAGAGAATAACTATTGTGCAAAGTTAATGGGTTTTGTTTTCTCCCACTTATCTGCTCAGGAGAGAAGATAAGCTGGCAGGCAGCAGCATCTATCATTCCTTCACCAACGGCTGCAGGGAGTATAAAAACACCTGCTCATGAATAAGATTTGAGCATTAACTGCTCTGAAACTCCAGCATCTTACAGAATAAGGAGCACAGCACTGGAAACAGCATGTCTGTCACTAGCTTGTGCTGTCCTCAGCAGGGGGGGTGGCATAATCTATGTGACAGATTCTCTTTAAATGAAGACATTTTCTAAATACATGATCGATTAGATTTTACTTTAGTCATAAGATAAGAGCGTTGTAATGTGCTCTGAAGTGCATGTCTGTTATCTAAATAGCTGAGAGAAGAGAGCAGGGAGTGATGTCACCCCACTGACGCACTGAGATAGAAGCAAACTTATTTATATCTAACAAGATTAGCTTCACTAAACAAAAGGTACATATCAATTATCACAGTAACACAGTAACAGCTCCCTAGGAATTGAATATGATTATCACTGCTGTAGAACCACCCACAACCTGAGGAGACAGATTAAGTGCAAAACTGTTAAAACTTAGTGAAACAGAGTGGTGAGAAAAGCCCTTTAATGTGGCATGTTGATGCCTTACGCAATGTGTATTAAAATGCGAGTGTGTTAATTATTTTCCACATTTACTCAATGCAGAAAATGGCTTGGATGCTAGAATGTGGATTTTCCCTATTGGATAGGACTGGCATGTGTCTGTATTTCATGGCTCATTTTTCCATAAGAAAAACTACACTCTGTGAATCTAGCTTAATGGTTAGTATAACATGCTGTTATGTTTTACAGTTTTTGATGAGGTTTTCGAGACATGTTTTTTGGCTTGGTAATTGAACAAGGTAGTTTCTTGGGTGCTGATCCACGTCCAAAAACGCGCTAATACCTAGTCAAATACGCGCCACCCGTTTTGAAGCTTTTAATTCCTATGGCCATTTTACTCATGGAAAATGCCTCAAGAATTGACACAGCAATGAAAATAAGTGATTAAAAACCGTGTTGTATGAACTATGATGTGGTTTTACATAGCAGTCAATGAAAATGAACTAGGGGAGTTTTTTAGTAAATTTTGAAACTGTTCGGTGGGTGGAATTTATGGCAAAACACCCCTGAAAACAGCGTCCAAATGAGCCCTGAGAACATACCCTAAGGCTTTGTTGACACGGGTAATTGCAGGGCTTACAATACGCCCCGCAATTACGCCAGGTGTTCGGGAGCACACGCGAACTCCCGCGGCTCCATAGACATAAATTACTCGCGTACACTCTCAATATGTGGCAAAATGCGGCCCAAAATAAGCCGTGTGAACATAGGCTAAGGGTACATCCACATAATGAATACATTTTACTTGTCGTATTCTGCCATTGAAAACTGTGTTGGGCATTGCATGTGGATTTATGGTCGATTTGTTCTCGGCGGATTTCTAGTCAGAAACAAGTCCCATTCATCGCTACGGGGTTTTGGACACATTTTACACGAGGTTTTTAGCTATCCCCATTGACCTCAATAGTAAGTTTTCTATGCGGTTTGAGGTTTAAAATCTGACCAACAAAAAACTCATTGTATGAACTATAACGCATATTTTCTATTAAGGTCAATGGGAATGATTTACTTTTGGTTTTAGACAAATATTTCAAGTTGGAATCTGCCTGGGTTCCAACTTCAAATACTTGTCGTGTTGACATAGCCCTACAATTCTATAATCTTCTCAGTCTCTTTCAGAACTCATGTCTATGATCAGTGCTAGGAGAAAACAGGAAGCTGCCAGGCTGTATAGCCTGAAGAGGTTAGTAATAACTGGAAGAAAATATGTATTGTGTGTATATCACACAATATCATGTGACCCATCAGACTGACATCACCCTGCCTTTCTATACAGTGTGCTCACTCTAGTCAAACAAAGGTCTATTTATGCAAAGACCTGTGGAAGAGCTACAATGCAGCTCAGTGGTTAGAGTTTTTTCCTCACAGCACAGGGGTCCTAGGTTCAAATCCCTGCAGGAAGCAATGCTGTGGATTTTATTTCTCTTTATCAATGCACATAGCTGATTGAGGTTTCTTCTTTATTTATTTGCACTGTTTGACTAATTACTAAAGAATACAGAGGACAGGAGTACAATGACAGCACCTGGGGTTCAACACTCGCTTAACAATCAGTGTGTGATTTTTAGGCAGGGAATAGACTGACAGCAGCTGCTCTAGAGGAAAGGTAATGTCTGAGCATGTGTGGCAAGACTGAGTAGCTCTCAGTCCTGGTTGTATCTCCTGGAGATGAGCTGTACACTATGGATCACTAAGGGAAGCTGAAACACAAATGGTGTAGGATTTTTAATAATGATGAATGGGGAAAATGATTATTATTTAATTTGCAAGCTTCCCACGTCAATTTTACTTTGTGGCAAAACCCTTTTAACCAGGGCTGTGGAGTCAGTAAGCCAAAGCTCCGACTCCAACTCCTCAATTTCCCAAACCTCCGACTCCCTCATACACGGCGCATGTTTAAGTGATAACTTTACTGTAGTAAAATGGTAACATCGGGCTGTTTATCACCTTATGATACAATAATCAAGCTATTTAGGTAGAAAAGACACTGACAAACAAAAGGGTAACAATGTTTTGAACTCCATATCTCACCATCCACTACAGCTTTGAATGTGATCATTTTTACAATCATTTTATAGAATATCATCTTACCTATCTTATACATAAATGTGAATTGCAGCTACTGAGCATCTGCTTAGTTCTGCAGATTCTTGTCATGTTACTGCATTGTTACTGTTTTGTTCCTTAAAATCAAAATATTATTTTTTAATTATTTTGTTAGTATTTAGTAAATCCACCTTTTGGGTTTCAATACTGTTTGAATCCTTCTGGGCTCTGGATCAGATTCAAAAAGGTCTCGACTGAAATCTGATCCCAGGTCTCATCTACATGTTTGCAATGTTGGTGCAGACTGGACTTGGATACGAATAGTTTTTTCTTCCACTCTACCCGCAAGTGTTCGATTGTGTTGAGGTCTGGGGACTGTGGAGGCCAATACAGCGACTCTACTTCATTGTCATTAAATCATTTCTTCGCCAAGCTCAATGTATGCTTCGGGTCGTTGTCCTGCTGGAGCACTATGTCATCCTTTTCATACCCATAGTACTCGAGTATATGAAGTAACTCATCTTGTAGGACACTCACATATAGCTCAGCATTGAGATCGCCATCGATCCTGGTCAAGTATCCAACATCTTTGGCTGTGAAACATCCCCATATTATCAGGCTTCCTCCACCGAACCTGACTGTTCCTTCAATTTCTCAATACATTAACGCCTTTATTCCAAACCTATTTGCACCCATCAGAGCCCGGTCTATTGACTTTCATCCCATCACTCCAAATCACCTGTTTCCAATCTTCCACTTTTCATACTTTTTTACAGACGAGCCAACGCTTCTCATGATGAGACTGAAGTTGAGGCTTCTTCACCTTTTTTCGAGACACCATTCCAGACCTGTGTAATACTCATTGCACGGTGCTTACATGAACTTCTGTGATCTCACTATTTTAAAGCATACGAGCCACCTCCACTGCCGTGTTTGTTGCAGCAGAAGTGATAGACCTTGGCTTTTGAGTGGATAGACAGACTTCATTTTGTGTTCTTCCAGCTGTCATGGCCTCACATAATGCAGTTTGGCAATTTTCTCGGCCAAGACACAACTATCGATGAGCTGGATGCTGCTGTTTTTCTTGGGAAATCTTAATGGCTGCTCCTCAATTCGAACCAGTGACCTTTTGCTTGGAAATCAATCTAATAACACACTGAGCTATTAAGGAATTTGAGAGCAGGTTGTAGTTTGAAGTACACAAGAAAATGATTGTTGCACTACTGGGATCAAAACCGTAACAATGCAATTACATGACAAGAATCTGCAGAAGTATATGCTAAATAGTTGCAAGTCAAATTTAGCTCTGCGATAGCCAAGATAATTTTCTATAAAATGATGGTAGTCTCATATTCAAAGCTGTAGTGGATGGCAAGATATGGAGCCTGAAAGTCAAAAGTTCAAAACATTGTTACCCTTTTGCTTGTCAGTGTAAAATATATTTATTGGATACAACTTTAGAACATAAAATACTTAAATGAATTATAAATATGCAACATGCTCTGCTTTAAGTGGGAAAATAATGAATAACATTTGTTGAGTGAGTCTATAAATTTACTCTGAGAAATAGTATTGCCTCCATCAGATCCTTCATAGATGACCTCACATCTGATCTCATTTCTAGGCTGGAGAACGGCCTCTCTACACTAACTTGGGTCAGTGGCAAAGTGTTAACCACATGGGCAACATTTCTAACAATGTCAAGGTATAAAGGAATTGCCTCATGCACAGTCAGTTCTGATGAGCAGTTGAACTCTTCTACTTCTTTGAGAACAAGTGAAAAATTTTGGTGAAATCTGGTCAATCTGTTTGCTATGGGAGAGGAATCTCTTCCCCTGCGGTAACGTTTGCCTGCTCCATGTCATCCAAATACTTTTAAAAATCAAACTCCTCATGTGATGAGGCTGAAAATACGGGAGCAATAGCACTGACTGGTGTTCTCAGGTTTACCAAACAGGTGTTAAAATAACAGCTGCTTTGGAGGAGCTGAGAAGCAGCAGAATTATTCATTCACTCTTAGGGCATGTCCCCACGGCACGGGTTTTCGGACGGTTTTTCAGACGGTTTGCGGTTTTTTCAGACCGCCTGAAAAACCGGCTGAAAATTAGCACAATTGTGCTCTATGGAAAACCCGTGCAGCAGTCCCCACTGCACGGGTTGTCCGCCCGGTGGTTTAGCCGCCGGCTGTCGGGCGGCAAAACATTGAGCAAGTACCATCTTCCGTCCGGGTTACGGACGGAATCTGTGCTTCTCAATGGGGGGAGGGGGGGAGGGAGGAGAGAAAAGCCGCCCCTCGCCCCCGCGTCCGTGGGAACCGGCGCAAAACAGGACAAATACCGGCCGGCAAACCGGCCGGTATTTGTCCTATGCCGTGGGGATGTGTCCTTACGTTATTTGCCTACAAACAGCTTAACCAAACACTAAACAAGATTTAGATAATTAAATTACTGTATGAAAATATATTGTACGATAACCTTAATGTAAAGCAAAAAAGATAAAAAGGTTTTTTAATGACCATCAACGAAAACTAAGGCTCTGCTCATATGCAGCAGATTAGTTACATAAATCCTATACAAGTGAATGGGATTATTTCTACCGCAAGTTCCAGGATTTCTGCAAATCCTTTAAAGATGAATGGCACTGTTGCAGACACCTCTGCAACAAGTTTGCTGCATGTTAACATTCCCTTTGAAAAATTTGTTACAATTATTTGGTGAAAAATTCCATCAGTACAATTAATGTACACATGACAATATTTTTTAGAATATATTTTGTAGCAGCCTGTGTATTGTTATTGTAAATATCATAATTACATTTACGGATATGTATGACAATAGCATTATGGTTACTCAGAAATGCATCGAAAAAATTCCTGCTACATGTAAGCATAACTTTGGTTTATGTATTAGTTTACATAGTCTTTTTGGTTCTACTCTAGAGTGGCTAAGTGTACTGTATGTATTGCTTCACACTGCTCTCTTGTGTTGGAAAAGATGAACAATGTATTAAATGGCTCTACTTATTGTTTAGGTACTTGAAATGAAATCCTAGTTTAATTTAAATTCAATTTTGTATTATCTGCTATAGGAAATTATCACTTGATTTTGTAAATCAATATAAAATGATTTAGTGGCATAGAAAGAGGCGAAGGATTAAAGATTTAAGGGGATGTGCATGAACCTGTCGCCGACTCGCCAGTTCTACCTCTGTTTTTGTAGTGTACGATGTATAAGTGTCTCACAGCACTTAATAAATGTGTCCCGTTCTACAGCAAAAGCAGTCTGTTTTTTTTTTTTTTTTAACACTAGAAGATATGCAAGTAAGAAGAAATAGGTGAATTCTTTGGAACTACCTAGGTCTCCATCCATCCCTGAACGACCTGGAGGGTCGCAGCAAAAACTCTTGAGCTAAGCTTCTTTATTCTTTTTTATAAGAGACTGACATCCTGTATGTAACGGGTTAATGTCTATTTGTCAAGTTTTAAGAAGACTTATTAAATTTTGTACGTTTTAAGGTTCTATTGCATTATTATGACTGAATGAATTGGGGAGTGGAGGACCCCACTATTAGAACCTATATATATTGAGAAGCGCTCAGTGAGTATCATAGTGGCCCACTTTATATATATATATAGACTACCTAGGTCTCTTCATTAATTGCTAATAAAATGCGATCTGATTGTTATCCAAGTCAAAATTCTAGACAAACACAATGTAATTTAATCAGTGTCAGACTGGAGTACCCGGGCCCACCAGAGGAAGTTATTCTCGGGGCGAGCTCTATATAGAAGTAATTGGCAATGTATGTAAAAGGACTTTTACACTGCGTTTCATGCTCACGTTTAAGATATCCGTTGCGGTACCCTGAGAAAAGGTATCACGACGTAGCTGCCACGTTCCCGTAGAGGTTACTTGAGCAAACATAGTCCTACATAGACTATGTTTGCTGTATTTGCCGGCAGTATATGCTTTCCCTGTGGGACATTTACCTGGTAGACTACACTACTGAGTTCCGCAGGGAAAGCATATGTCACCGGCAAATTGAGTGTGTGTAGTCCACATAGGGCTTGGTTGTTCAATTAACCTCAATGAGACCGCTGTGGCTATGTTGCAGTATACATCAGGGTACCTTTGCTTACAGTACTCTGCTGGATACCTCAAACATGAGCAAGTGTGTGAACAACCCCTTAATTATGAAATAAAACAGGCTTAATGCATCAAAGTCTAAAAAAAAACACTGTAACAAAGGGAATAAAATGGGAGACTAGAAATGACAAGAAGCAATATTTTACAAGAATTTGTTATACTGTAAAAAATATCTGTCCTCACTAGTTGCCGGTGTTAGCTGTAATTAGCAGCCAGTACCTGCTGGGTATGTAGTAGGTTCAGTGAGTGAGCCTGATACATACTCCCTTACCCTTACATTATGACATAAATGTACGTTAAATGTTGGTAAAAGGGGTTAAAGAATTATTTCCATCTCAGGACATTTATGGCTTATGGACAGGATCTGCCTTTGTCTCAAAAACATGGTAACCCCTTTTTTAAAAAAAGGGGGGACCCCCCCCCCCTTTTTTCCCCCAAAAATTTTTCCCCCCAAAAAAAAACCCCCCCCCAAAAAATTTTTAAAACCCCCCCCAAAAATTTTAAAAGCCCCCAATCCAAAAAAAAAAAACCCCCCCCCCCTTAAAAACCCCCTTTTTTAATTAACCCCCCCCCAAACCCAAATTTTCCCCCCAATAAAAAAAAAAACCCAAACCCCGGTTTTCCTTTTTAAAAAAACCCCCCCAAACCCTTTAAAAAAAAACCCCCCCCCCCCCCCGGGAAAGGAAAACCCCCCCCCAAAGACCCCTTTTTTCCCCCGAAAACCCCCCCCTTCCCTTTCCCCGGGCCCCCCCAAACCCCCAAAAAAATTTTAAAAATTTTTTAAACCCCAAAGGGGAAAAAAATTCCCCCCCCCCCCCCCCTTTTTTCCCCCCAAAACCCAAAAGGTTTTTTTAAAACCCCCCCCCCCCCAAAAATAAAATTGCCCCCCCCCCAAAAAAAAAACCCAAACCCCCCCCCAAAAAAAAAACCCCCAAAAAAAAGGGAAAAAGGGAACCCCCCCAAAAAAAAATTTTTACTTTTTTTTTTTAAAAAAAAAAACCCCCCCCAAAAAAAACCCCCCCCCCCGCGGGAAAAACCCAAAAAAAACCCCCCCCCCCCCTTTTTTGAAAAATTTTTGGGGGGGGGGAAAAAAAAGGGGGGAAAAAATTTAAAAAAAAACCCCCCCAAAACCCAAAAGGGGTTTTTTTTAAAAAATTTTCCCCCCCCCTTCCGCCCCCCCCCCCGGGTGGGGGGGGGCCCCAACCCCCCCCCAAAATTAAAAAAACCCCGGGGGCCCCCCCCCTTTTTTCCCCCCCAAAAAAAAATTTAAAAAAAACCCCCCCCCCCTTTTTTCCCAAAAACCCCCCCCAAAAAAAAAACCCCCAAAAAAAAAACCCCCTTTAACCCAAAAAAAAAAAACCCCCCCACACCCCCACCCAAAAACCCACCCCCCCCCCCCCGGGAAAAACCCCCCCTTTCCCCAAAACCCCCCCCCCAAACCCCCCCCCAAAAACCCACCCACCCCAAAACACCCCCCCCCCCCCAAAAAACACCCCCAAAACCTTGCCCCCCAAAAACCCCTTTCCCCCCCCCCGGCCCCCCCCCCCCCCCGGGGGGCCCCCTTTCCCCCCCCCCAACAAAAACCCCCCCCCCAACACCCCCAAACCCCCCCCCCCCCCCCCCAAAAAAAAAAACCCCGGCATCCCCCAATCCCCATTTAACCCCCCCCCCCCCCTTTCCCCCCCCCGGGGGGTGCCCCCCCCCCCCCCCCAAAATTTTTACCCCCCCTTTTTTAAAAAACCCCCGGCCCCCCCCCTTTTTCCCCGAAACCCCCCCTTTTCCCCCCCCCACCCCAAACCCCCAAAATTCCCCCCCCCCCAAAAAAAAAAAACCCCCCCCCCCCAAAATTTTTTCCCCCAAAAACCCCCCCCCCAACCCCCCCCCCCCCCCCCCCCCGGGGGGGAAACCCCCCCCCCAAAAAAAACCCCCCCCCCCCCCCCGGGGGGGGGAGGGGGGGGGGGGCCCCCCCCCCCAAACCCCAAAAAACCCCCCCGGGGGGGGGGGGGGGTTCCAAGGGGAAAAAACCCCCCGGGGGGGGGGGGGCCCCCGCCCCCCCCCCCCCGGGGGGCCCCCGGGGGAAAAAAAAAAAGGGGGGGGCCCAAAAACCCCTTTCCCAAAACCCCCCCCCCCAAAAAAA
This sequence comes from Phyllomedusa bahiana, assembly GCA_025379985.1. Classification (NCBI taxonomy): domain Eukaryota; kingdom Metazoa; phylum Chordata; class Amphibia; order Anura; family Hylidae; genus Phyllomedusa; species Phyllomedusa bahiana. The sequence goes on along the minus strand of JAODAL010009507.1, from coordinate 7,876 downwards.
CCCCCCGGGGGGAAAAACCCCCAAAAAAACCCCCCCCCAACCCCCCCCAAATTTTTTCCCCCCCCCCAAACCCCCCAAAAAAACCCCCCTTCCCCATCCCCTTTCTCCCCCGCCCCCCCCAACACTCCCCCAAAACCCCCAAAAACCCCCCCCCCCCACCAAATTTCCCCGGGCCCCCCCCCCCCCCAAAAAAAAGGGCCCCCCCCCCCAAACAAAACCCCCAAAAACCACAAACACCCCCCCACCCCCCCCCCCCCCCCGGGGGGGGGGGCCCCCAAACCCCCCCCCGGCCCACCCAAACCCCCCAAAAAAAACCCCCCCACCCCCCCCCCCCCCCACCCCCCCCCAAAAACCCCAAACCCCCAAAAACCCCCCAACCCAAAAAAAAAACCAAAAACCCCCCCCCCCCCACCCCCCCGGCCCTTTAACCGCCCCCCCCCCCCCCCAAAAACCCCAAAACCCCCCCCCTTCCCCCCCCATTTCCCCTACCCCCCCCCCCAAAAACCCCCCCCCCTTTCCCCCCCAAAAACCCCCCCCCAAAAACACCAACACCCCCCCCAAAAACCCCACCCCCCCCACCCCCCCCCCCCCACCCCACCCCCCCCCTTTCCCCCCAACCCGCCCCCTTCCACCCCCACCCCCCCCCTTCCCACCCCCAAAAACCCCCCAAACCCCCCCCTTTTCCCCCCCAAACCCCCCCCCCCCCCCCCCCCTTTCCCCTTTCCCCCCCCCACCCCCCCCCCCAAAACCCCCCCAAAACCCCCCAAACACCCCCCAAACCCCCCCCCCCCCCCCCCCCTTTCCCCCCCCCCCCCAAAAAACCCCCCCCAAAAACCAACCCCAAAAAACCCAAACCCCATCCCCCCAAAAACCTTTTTTTAAATTACCCCTTTCCCCATAAAAAAAATTTTTTGGAATACAAAAAAAAAAAAAAATTTTAAAAAACCCCCAAAAAAAAAAAAAATTTTTTTTTAAAAAAAAAAATTTTTCCCCCCAAAAAAAAATTTCCCCCCAAAAAAATTTTTTCTTTGAAAAAAAAATTTTGATCCCCCAAAAAATTTTGGGGCCCCTTTTGGGTTTTTTGGGAAAAAAAAAAACCCCCTTTCTAACACCGCACACATCCCACATACACCATTCCCACACCGCACACATCCCACATACACCATTCCCACACCGTACACATCCCGCATACACCATTCTCACACCGTACACATCCCACATACACCATTCCCACACCGCACACATCCCGCATACACCATTCTCACACCGCACACATCCCGCATACACCATTCTCACACCGCACACATCCCACATACACCATTCCCACACCGCACACATCCCGCATACACCATTCCCACACCGCACACATCCCGCATCCACCATTCCCACACCGCACACATCCCGCATACACCATTCCCACACCGCACACATCCCGCATACACCATTCTCACACCGCACACATCCCGCATCCACCATTCCCACACCGCACACATCCCGCATACACCATTCCCACACCGCACACATCCCGCATACACCATTCTCACACCGCACACATCCCGCATACACCATTCCCACACCGCACACATCCCGCATACACCATTCCCACACCGCACACATCCCGCATACACCATTCTCACACCGCACACATCCCGCATACACCATTCCCACACCATATACATTTTGCATACACCATTTACACACCATATACATTTTGCATACACCACTCACACAACTTATATCTCTCACTCTATTATATATTACTTACTCCCTGAACACATAAAACACAATGATGCCAGTAATACAGTAAACACTTGAAATACACATCAAGAAGTGCATATTTCACACATACATTAGCCATATACACTACACCTGCCACTCACATCACACAACACTTACCTGGCTCTCCATATTAAAGTTTGACCTCCTCAAGATAAACTCCGCCCATTCATAATTGATATTAACAAAGTTAAAACTTCTTTTGATCCTGCAGTGCCTGATATCTAGTTGGGCCCTTCTTCCCTTGGAGTCCATTGCAGCAGGAATAGTTTCACAAGCAACTGACCTACGGAATGGCAGTTGCTGCTTAGGAACAGGAGAGGAGGGGGATGGAGGCTGACACAGAAGCAAGCCTAGTACTGATTGGCTGATGCTCAGCCAATGAGTATAAGGCTTAGGTGACATGCATTACTCGCGGCGCAATCTAGCGAATAAATTACGTCACTTATTTCCCTGTGCGTACAATACGATCGTATTGTATGCGCGGGGGGACGAGGCGCTATTTATAATTCTCTATGAGAGCCATGGATTACCGTAATTGCGGCGCGCATCTCGCCATGTATAAAGCGCAAATACGCACCGCAATTACACCGTGTGAACATACCCTAACAGTGATGGCACTGCGGCGCCTGATGCATCAGCTGCTTTTACCATCCACCAGTAGAGGAAGCCTAGCAGTGCCCTCCTCCAATCCTCCAATGCAAAGGGCCAGTCCGACACTGAACTAAACTAATAACACAAACCGTTGTACTGTTAGGCCCTGTTCACACGGCTTATTTCCGACGGATTTGTGCGCCGTATTGAGCGCACAAATCCGCCGTGAATAAGGGGCGGGCCGGGGGCGGGGCCGGAGCGCGGCGGGGGCGCCGCTCCCGGCCCCATAGACCAAGCATTGTTTACGGCGCGTCCGCGGCGTAAATAATGTGCATGTCACTTTCTCCCCCGCGGCGGTTTTTGCCGAGGGGGGAGGAGCACGGAATCCACTGTTCTCTATGAGAGCAGTGGATTACCGTAATGACTCCGACGGATTGGCGCCGTATTGAAACAAATCCGGCGCGGAATACGGCGCCAATCCGTCGGCAAATAAGCCGTGTGAACGGGGCCTTACTGTCTTTTCTTGAACATACTAAGTAAACTTTCACAGTAAACAGGGAGAAAACATTAGTGACTTATTTAGTTTAATAACTGACTTCAGCAGCAATCACATCCAGTAAATGTTTCCTGCAGCAACAAATTAAAGGGGTTTTCTCATCAGGCTCCCACTTCCTGTTCAGGCTGGGGAGAGTTCTACAGCAGTGATGGGCATATGAGGTCTGCTATTCCTAGCTCAGCCCATTACAGGGACATTGGTGATGGAGGGGTTTTTACAGCAAGGCACAAAGTAACAGAGAGATAAAGATAAACAAGCTCCTATGCTGAAGTTAAGACACAGCCAGGAGTGATGTCATCATCCTGGCTACTGCTAGAGCAGGGAGAAGTGGTCGGTAACCTACAGAAGCTTATATACAAAGGCAGGAGATAATAACTGCTCTAACAGGAAGCAAAATCAGAACAGCAATGTATTTGGTACTAGTCTATATTTACCTTTGCCTACATGTTTAATGCTAATCAATTTGGTATGTGTATGATGCACATGACACATTTTGTTTCTTTCCTCCCTGCAAATATTTTTCAGTTATTAAACATTTCTGCAATGCAATATGTGCACAGCCCACTCCAGGTCATGCCACTGCATCTCCATAGGGTTAAGATTAGGACTCTGACTTGGCCATTCTAGAACACAAATCTTTTTCAAGCACTCTTAAAGGGGTTTTATCATTTCATTAAATGGTCTTCAGAATAAGGGGACAGTGAAAACAAGTAACTTTGCAATTGGATGTCATTAGCAAAGCTTTCTTGTATTCACAGTTTTCGTTATCTTCTGTTTCTGTTTACACTGATATCCAGTGCTGGTCGGATCCCTCCTCCTTGTATTTCACTAGCTGAGAGCTCACTTACATTCTGTTCTGCCCCCGGTCTGCTGTATTCAGGGAGCTTGCATTCCTGCCTCTCACTCAAAGTAAGGGACTGGCACATTTTCACTCTGCACAGCCAGAAGAAGCAGAATATCAGTGCAGGGCTTCTACAATCAGGAAAGCACAATTGTGTGTCGATCCCTGCCTCTCCTGCATAGAAGGGAGATCTGTGCCGTTCATAGAAAGCTGTAACAAATCTCCAGCTGTGTGAGGAGAGGAGATCAGTGCTTAGTCTAGATTGAATGCAGCCTGTGATATGTATACAGCTCTTACAAAATAAGACGGATAGGGAGACACACAGTGACATGTGGACTCAGAGAGGGGTGGGGGGGAGTCTCGGGAGCCAGCATGAACAGTGAAAGGGGGATGATGTCACCCAGCTTGGGGGGGAAGAAACGCCCCTGCATTTCTAGAGTTGAGAAGCTGAGAGCAGTGTGAATCAGCCGAACTAAGGAAGCGATACATCCCCTTTAAGTAAGGGGCCGTTTACACAGCACAGGACAAATACCGGTCGGGATATTTGGTCTGTTTCTGTCACGCAGGGGGGCGGCTTTTCTCCGCGGTCTGTGGAGAAAAGCCCTCCTCCTTCGCGTCGACATGTTCATGTTCCACCCGAAAACTGGGAGAAAGAATGAACATGTATGTTTTTTGGTAAAAAACCGTCTGCCGGAAAATTTGTGCAGTGGGGACTGCTGCATGGATTTTCCATTGAAGTCCGTGTAAAAGGATAACACCCGTTTTACAGACGGCTTTCAAAACCGAAAACCTGTGCCGTGGGGACATACCCTTAATTTACCTGTGTGCTTTCGAATTTGGGGAGAAATCGCTGGACCATCGCGAGTGGTGGTATAAGCCAAGTCTGGGAGCTTATAAGAAACCTCCCGGTTTTCTCCAGAGCCTACCGCAAGGCCAGTTGGGTTTGTGTGGCAGGAGACTCTCATGACACTACCCATGATGTTTAAGATGGAGGCTGGGGTGTGCGTGTACAGAGTCGTAGGCTGAGACATAGTCAGGGACAGACAATATGGTCAAGGCAGGCAGCAGGCAACGTGGTCAAGGTAACAGACAGAAGGTCAGGTACATGGGCAGGAAACACAAACTAATCGCAAGCTTTCACTAGGGCATAAACACCAAAGATCTGGCAGAGAAGTCAGGGAGTGGAAAACAAGAATTGGAGTCAGTGCCTTGCAATGAATCAATTACCGGAGCGCTGGTCCTTTAGATCTCACAGAGTTGACGCACGCAAGCGCCCTATGGAGCGGAGACACGAGCGCTTTCACACAGTAAAGGAGCACAGGGAAGCAGGAGCAGGGAGAGGTGATTATACTGCAGCAGGGACCCGGGGGATATGAGCGCGTCTGTGACCCAGCATGGGGCTGCGGTGCGACTCCTGACACATGTACACTGGCTTTATGGCATGCAAAAGTTGCATATCTTTGCACAAGCTTCATTTGCACAGAAAATTTTGAATGTTTGGTGTTTTTGCACCAGTCTCACTTTTTTTTTTAAATAATGAGTGGGAATTAGCATGATTTACTGTAATTTATGTGAAAATGTGCTGTGATTTGTAGCAGATATGTTTCCCAGCTCATAGTTGACATAGACTTCAGTTTGTTTTTCACAAACAGCCTCACAAATATGGCAGATTTATTAAGAGGCTTATGCCTCTTCACAAATTTGTTGTATGTTACTCCAATGTATTTTAGCTGAAGACAGACATAGGAAAGTTTGTCTTTAGGACAATGCCACCATTGTCTTATTGCATCACTACTGTAGGTCATAGACTGCTGCCCTTATATTCGCCTATAAAATGTTTTGCTACATTTTCAAATTAATTTTCACAGAAGGTCTTCCCTATTTGCAGGACTCTCCCGCCCAATACGAGAGATTTGGCAAGTTAGACCTTCGTACCCACTGAGGAGGCCTATATACCTCTAATGGGAGGTGTATATACCTACCTGCCTAATTAGGTTCTGCCTACCTAAAAGGTGGTGGTGTATAGCTATCTGTCTACCTAATTTGGGAGTGTACCTACCTACTATACTGGGGGTCACAGCCATCTGGGGGTACGTTTACTGTTTGGGCTTGAATGGGTAATTTTTATCATTTGGGGTGCTATGGATGAGGAGTTTGTACAGAGGTGGGCCACAGGTAAGGAGGTGTTGGAAAAGGAAGGAGTCTAAGATATTTGTTTGGTAAAGTCAGCAACGATGAGTTGTGGCTGGAGAATGTAATACAAGCGCCAACCTGATACACCCTTCTGAATTATAGAGACAATGCAGAAGGGTATACAAGCAATCGAGGTTCAAGTACCCTAGGTGAATTACAAATATAAGTGTTAAAAAAAAAAGTTTTTAAAAATAAAATAAAAAATATTAAAACTTCAAAACACCCCCTTTTGTAATTTTACAAATAAAAAATAATAAAATTTACGCATAATTGGTATTGCCGCATCTATTAAAACTGTTTGTTTTTTTTTCAAATTAAAGGAAGTTTTATTGAAAAACAATGAAATCTATAAACAAAAGGATGTAAGCAAGGAAGGAACAATGCATCCAACATGTGCATCAGAAAAATGCAAATTATAATAATAATAAAAACTAGATGAACACCGCTATCACATTAATAGTGGGATCTTGACCAAAAGCTAAAACAAGAGGTCAAGGCAAAATGCTCGATTCGTGTGAGAGGCTAAAAGTCAGTCAGCTTGTAGAGCGGCAATCAATGCAGAAAGAACGACACGATATAACATTCATACAGAAAAATGGGGTAACACACAGGTAGACACATAAGGAAAGAGGAAGAAGATAAAAGAAAGAGAGAAAAAAAAAGGGGGGGGGGGGGAATAGGTACTATATAGAACCACGAATGGCCAAACTATGCCAAAACCAGGGGGCCCTACTGAAGGAAGTAGGAAGAGTCCCTGTCACCAGGCTGGAAGACGAGACGCACAGATCGATCCCAAAACTGTTTTTTCTTCTTTCTCATTTTATGTCCCCAAAAAACAGCCCATAAAAAATTATCCCTCACTCACGAGTGGAAAAAGCAGAATTCTCACTGTCACAGAATATGGTAGCACAAATTTTTAAAGAAGGACTAGGTCATCATGAAAACCCTTTGTATTTTGTACTACTGGAATTGTGTTAACCTGCAGAATATATATAACATACCATTTATACCGGCGTGAACAAAATAAAAACAAAACCACTGCAAAAACGTATGGTTTTTTTCCACATTTAACATCTTAGAATGTATTTTAGTTTCCCAGTACATTATATGGTAAGTCAATGGTACCGTTAAAAAGTACATCTTGTCCCATAAAAAACAAGCCCTCATACAACTATAAAGACATAAAAATGACAAAAAAAAACCTGTGGCAGGAAGGAGTTAATTGAAAAAGCAACTTGTTTTGCAGAACAATGCATCTCTTTATGCAGAAGGAGTTCTCCATACTCCATGTCTAACTCCTCAGTCCATTCTGTTCCTCTAGGAAGATGAGCTGAATCTTATCAATCTTGATAACGCTTTTCATAACCTTATTCATTAAAGATATTTTTGCAAAAAGGGCTTGGGGCTTGCAGTGGTAGGAAAAACTTTAGAAAGCTTTCATCTTTTTTACAGAAAGTGAAAAATCCATTGTAAACCCTACTAAAATCTAGGGCTCCAACTGTGGCTGTACTGGCAAGAATATTTATTGGCTTATTTTCACAAATAGAACATCACAAGGTCTATCAGTGGCTGGTATACTTTTTAGTAGTGGGATCACAGACGTCCATGTAAGCATCGTATGATGCGCATTACACAAATCTGGAATGGTGGACCAAAAAAAGCTGAAGAAGCCTCGACTTCAATATCATCATAAGAAGCATTGACTCGAGTTTGCAAAACAGTCCAAAAAGTGGGAAGTAGAATATTGGAAACAGCTGATTTGGAGTGATGAGATGAAAGTCAATAGACCGGGCTCTGATTGGTGCAAAATGGGTCTGGAAGAATCAAGGGAAGAAGGGGTTAATAGATGGAGAAATTGAAGAAACTGTCAGGTTCGGTGGAGGAAGTCTGATGACTTTTTTTTCCCCTTTAACTAA
>JAODAL010009506.1:0-110347 GCA_025379985.1 Phyllomedusa bahiana | reverse complement strand
TTAAAAAAGCAAAGCCAACCAAGGGTCCAGGGTTTATTTTTTGTTTTCCTAACATACACACACCATTGGGGCCCCCCATACTCGGGGGCCCCCGGGGAAAATGGCCTACTGTGCCCAATGGAAAAGATGACCCTGCCTAGACTACTGACACATCCTTTTCTGTGGTCTTCCATACAGTAGTCTTGCTCCTCTGTTGCCCAGCTGATCCATCTTTCTTTGTTACGAGCAGCACTGCAGCCCACACATCGTGTCCCCTCTTCTAACACTTTGCCAGAGACAAGTGATGCCACGACCAGCTCCGTGGGCTGTGGGCACACTCATACATTGATACTTACCTCCCTGCGCTCCTTTGCTCCTCTGCCTGCCGGCGCACATGTCCCCGCTTCCTAGGGCTTGCGTTGCGGCTCAGTAAAATGTAATAGCCAAGTGTGCCATTAATTGGCTAATTGCCGTGCACAGACTCTAAATCCTTTGGCCAATTCCTGTGTTTTCTTGCCAGATCTATTGTGCTATTTATTGTGGTAGAGAAAGAGTTCCTTAAGTGCTTGCCTCCATCCACTGACCAGATGTGCCTGCTGCCTACCCTGAACTTTCTGCCTGTCCCGGAGTTTGCCTGCCGATTCTGTACCAGGCTTCATCCCTGCTGCCACCGCAAGTAAGTCAAGTCAGTGGTAGCAGCCTGGTAGTCTCCCGCCGCGCAAGTCAAAGCTGCCTTGTGGTGGACTCGGGTGAGTATTTGGAGACTACTTAGACTCAGCTCCCTGACCTTGCTTTTACCACCACTTGTTGTGGTCCAGAGGACCCACATCCTAGCCATCCATTACACTCTTCTCATTACTCATCACTGCCAATCACTTCACAGGCTACCAGTTACTAACTATCCTGTCCCCCCTAGATCTCTGCCTAAATCTCCTGATACCGCCCCTCATGCAATTTATGCTCCTCACAGGATCTTCTTCTGTGCTTTTCCGTCCTCACACAGCTGTCTCCTAAACTTCTCCTGTGCCTCCCCCATTCTCTTGAACTCACTATCAAAACACACAGACCTTCCCCAACCCAACAACTTTCAAATGTAACCTGAAAACCAATCTCTTCTGGATAGCCTCCAATTTAGAATAACCCTTCTGCCATGTCCATAATTTCAAACACTCCATCCCTCACCTTCTATCTCCAACCTCCTTCATTTTGGATTGTAAGTTCTTCCAACTACTTTACACACAATGGTGGTAGAGCTGCTTCTGGTGTGAGCTGGATTGTTGGAGCGTGGAGTTTACAAATAAGGAAATCCATAAAAATTGTCATTAGCGGTACACTACATAAACTTTGTTGACACCACTTATTTAGGTAATAATATTTTTTATGTCATAAAGCTCCTTTAAATTATAGGATTCTGTCTGATGGCAGCCTCTAATAGAGCCTTTATATAAATTAACACTCTTACATAATTATGTCTCCATCAGTAGTTATTTTTATTTATTTCCTCCACCATATCATATGATAAGGAATATATGCAAAGAATAGACAAGTGTCAACAGTCAATAAAAATGAACCTGCGGTATCCTCCTGTCCATTAGAGTGTGTAATCAGTTCATGGTATTTCCCATGTTGATCTCCTTGTTTGTAGCTCCTTTGGCTCAAACAGGTGTGCGCAGCCTTCCGCTACATTTTGGCTCCCCTTTTCAAGCATGCGCAATAGGTTGTCTGCTGTTCTTTTAACTCAGATCTCTTATCTGGCAACAGTTAAAAATTATACTATAAGGTAATCAATTATATATTCTATTTAAATTACAACATCTAACAAGTAGACAACTTTTCTTTAAATCAAGGGATCACAGAAACACATTAAAATTACAATCTTCGTTTAGGGGTTAGAATCTCTAAAGTATAATCTAATAAACATTAGAGCGATAATGGCTGGCTGTATGGGAGGCTTCTCAGCTCCTTTCCAATAATGCCATGTAATTAGTGATGAGCGATTGTGTTAACTATCGTTATCGATTCAATACTCGATATCGGAAATTATCATGACGATATCCGATAGTCGATAACAGATTATCACCGATGACCATTAAAGTCTATGGGAGCGGAACAACACCTTAATTCTTACACCCAAACAGGGCTGGAGAAGCTGGAATTAACATCCACAACATTAAACTGGATACGTGCTACATGTTAGGCAACACAATTAGGCAACAAGAGTCCCCAGAAAAAAAAGTCACAGACTATTCACTATCGCTGTCTGGTACCCCAGCTTGACCTTAACCTGCATGACCCACAAATTAAAAGTGCCAGAAGGCAGTATTATTTGAACCATCATTTTACTTGAACTGGACGTTTAAATATCCCTGCCCTGGAATGCAGCATGCCCCTTAAACCCCTGCATGAACCCAGTTAAAAAAGTGGGGAAAAAAAGGGTCTTTGAACCACCTTTTAGTTGAACGGACATTGATATACCTGTCCGGGAAAAACGCATATGCCCGTTAAACCTGTCTGACCCACAATTAAAAAGTGCCGGAAAAAAGGGTCTTGAGCCAAAAATTTTAGTTGAACGGGACTTTGATATAATGCCGGGGCCACAGCTGCCCCCTCAAACCCACAGTTTAAAAAAAAGTCCCAAAAAAAGGGAGCTTTGAAACCATTTTAGTTGAACTGGATTTTGACTTCCTGTCCTGGCCACAGCAGCCCCTCAAACCCTGCATGCCCCAGATTTAAAAGGCCGGAAAAAAAGGGAGTTTTAAAATCACCATTTTAGTTTTACCACCAAACACATCCACCCAGCTCCCCCATGAGCTGTCACAGAGAAAAGCGCCTTGGGCCATGCTTACTACCCAGTATCGGGGTCAGATGGACTTTGCCAGACACAGATACACGTGGCGGCCAGGGCAGGGATGGCTTTTCTGGAAAAGAAAAACCTGCTCGGCACCCGGGCATTGGGGACAGGGCAAGGGCCATGACGGGGGGAACCCCATCGTGTCCACCAACAGAAAAGCAACATTTCCAGGCCAAAAGCCGGGCAATGTCGACTTTCAGGTTTTTGGTTTGGGGGAGGTTTTGGGGTTTAAAAGTTTTTTCTTCTGCCCCCAAAACCCGGTGACAAAGGCTGCTGCTAGACTGGCGCTGTACGACGTTTGGTCAAACTGGGGGAAGGGAAAAGGGGGTAGGATGGGTCTCTGGGGGTGCGGGGTGGTACTCGGGCGACGGTGGAGCTGAAGCAGAGGCTGACCCTTGACCAGGGGCAGCTGAGAAATTTGGGTATGGTGGGGGAAGAGGGGGCCGGAGCAGAGGGGGGGCAGTGGTTGGAAGCCCGGGATGGTGGCCTTTTTTTGGCCAGTGTTCCCCTCCTTTTCAACTCATGCATTCGCTCTGTACTAACATTTTGGGTGGTGGTTAAACACCTAAATTTTTCCCCCTACTGATGGTTTCGGCAAAGGGGGAATATGACATCGCTGGGTGAACGAGGCTTGCTCCAAAGCCTTCCCCCCCAAAACCGCTTTTTTGTCATCAAAGAGGTTCTTCAAAAATGGGTATCCACATGTGGGTACACGTTTTGACATTTGGGCTGCCTTCCTTCTGTTGGACGGATGCTGAGGATAAAGATGACGACTTTTTTTGGGCCCCATGACTAGGAGGACAGGAGGTAAAAAATGCGGGATACAGGTTCATTAACCACTGAAAACAGATTGGCGACGCTGTTTGTTACTGAGATTCACAGGCCCGACCCGCGATACAGGCCTACGGTCCTGCAACCGCATCCGCGGGCTTGCGTTGTCCCCACACGGGAAGGAGCACCTTCTCTCGCACCTCTACCTCCTTTCCCCTCCCAACCCCTTTTGCTTGCCCCCCTGCTTTTGCTCCATTTTCGAAAGATAAAAATTTTAAAAAGGTATGGAAGTTTTTGAAATCTCTTTTGAAAGACGGAAACACAGTTATTCTTAAATCCCTCTAATTTCCACCCAACTGGTTAGAAACAGATTTTTTCTAGCGAAACCGGGAAATGAGTCTGGGGGACGAAGTATGACAAAATAACAGTGTTCTTCCTTCAGCCCCAGGATTTGCAACCCCCCCATGGGACTAGGAATTGATATTTTTCAACAAACTACAAAAAATGCCTATCTGCGCCAAACTGAGATTCACCGGCGAATAAAACTATTCGAAAGTTTCACAGTGAGAAATTTCGTTTTTGAAGCAAGACACACGAGAACAGTTTCTAGAAAATTTCTTATCCTTAAATTTTAAAAACAAGGTGGGTTTTTTAACAAAACTGGGGCCCCACCAAAGTCAATACAGCTATTTAAAAATTATACGGATAAGAAAAGGTGGTTTTGCACCAATAAAATACACCAACTTACTACAAAATTCTGTAAACCCAAGTAAATACAAGCTGGCTCTTTGAACAAAACTGGGCTGCACCAAAATGAAATACAGCTTTTAAAAGTTATACGGATAAGAAAAGGTGGGTTTTTGCACCAATGAAATACACCAACGTTACTACAAAATTTTTGTAACCCAATTTAATACAAGTGGCTCTTTGAACAAAACTGGGGGTGACCAAAGTGAAAAACAGCTTTTTAAAGTTATACGGATAAAAAAGGGGTTTTTGCACCAATGAAGTACCCAGCATTACTAAAAAATTTCTGTACCTAATTTAAGAACAAAAGGGGCCTGAACAAAACTGGGCGCACCCAAAATGAAAAACACTATTTTAAAAATTATAAGATAAAAAAGGTGGTTTTTTTCACCAAAGAAATTCACCAGCGTTTCTACAAAATTTTTTTACCTAAGTAATACAACGGGGTCTTTAACAAAACTGGGCTGCACCAAAGTGAAAACAGCTATTTAAAATTTTTAAAAATAAGAAAAGGTTTTTTTGCATCAATGAAATACACCGCAGTTACTACAAAATTTCTGTATCCAAAAGTAATACAACTGGCTCTTTGAACAAAACGGGCTGCACCAAAAAGAAAACAGCATTTTAAAAATTTTACAATAAGAAAAGGAGGTTTTTTCACCAATGAAATACACCCAAAATTATAGGAAATTTCGTATCCTAATGTAAGTAAAAACTGGGGCTTTTAAAAAACTGGGGGTGCAAACCAAAATGAAATACGCTATTTAAAAGTTATCGGATAAGAAAAGGGGGGTTTTTTTACCAAAGAAATATAACCCCAGTTACTACAAAATTTTTGTATCCAATTAAGTACAAGCGGCTCTTTGAACAAAACTGGGCTGCACCAAAAGGAAAAACAGCTATTTAAAATTATACGGATAAAAAAGGGGGTTTTTTTTCACCAAAGAAATCACCGCAGTTACTAGAAAATTTCTGTATTCTAATTTAAGTACAAGGGTCTTTTAACAAAACTGGCTGCACCCAAAATGAAAAAACAGTATTTAAAAATTATCGGATAAAAAAAGGTGGTTTTTTTCCCAATGAAATACACCAACAGCTAGGGAAATTTTTTTATCCTAATGTAAGTACAAGGGGGCTCTTTGAACAAAATGGACTGCACCCAAAATGAAATACAGCTTTAAAAGTTATACGGTAAAAAAGGTGATTTTTGCACCAATTAAATACCCGCAGTTACTAGAAAATTTTTGTATCCTTTTAAGTACAAGGTGGCTCTTTGAACAAAACTGGGCTGCACCAAAATGAAATACGCTATTTAAAAATTTTTACGGTTAAGAAAGGTGGTTTTGCACCCAAAGAAAATACCCCAGTTACTACAAAATTTTTGTATCCTAATTTAAGTACAAGGTGACTCTTTCCTGGGCACAAAATAAAAGGGACAAAAAAAACCTCAGGTGCAAGATGTGCTGGCCAAAAAGTGGGAAAAAAATGAAATTTTCAAGCAGGTTCGCAAAATCCCCTCACAAACCACCCTCCTTTGGCCCCCCCTTCTGTCGTCCGTCCGTCCCCGCCCGCGCCTCCCTCCCCCCCTCCCCGCGGCTGTACACGCTAGATCTTCTTTTAAAAAATCTCTTTAACTAACAATTACTGAAATTCCTAATCTGCCTAAATTTTAAGTTTTTCCCCACTAAAAGCAAGTTTTCTTAGGAATACGGAGAAGAAAAGTGTCCGACTAGCTGTATTTAGAGAACGACACAGGGCTTACCTATGAAGACACGAAACACTGATATGAACAGGAAACGCTTTCTATGCAAAATGGATTGATTTTCCACCAATGACAACCTAACATACAGTCATACCCCCCACCCCCCTCCCCCTGCCATCTCAATGATTTGCTGCCCCCAAAAAAGCGGGAAGCCCCAAAAAATTGGCGCATATAATGATTATCTGCAGATTGTCCCCTCAAAATCACGTGTGGGAAATTTCTATAAACCCAAAAAAATCGGCCGATTTCAATTTTGTCGTTTATACCCCATCCCTACTTGTATATCGGATTTTTTAGTAGGGGGCAAAAGGCAATTCAAACTCAAACCACCTTTGGTGTCCCCTCACCAAAAGGGAAAGATTTTCCTTTCTGACCACTCATTCCTCCCCAAAGCCAGCCAGTATTGCTCGCCGCACGATGAGAGAAAAACATCCTAAACAGCGGAATTCTGGCTTGGCTAAATACCCCTTTTTTCTTTCTCAGGACCCATGGGTCAAAAAACAATTGAGGATTTGTTACTCCAATAGGGGTGCTTGACTTCCCGCTCCTTTCCCCAAAAACCTTTTAACTTGAAAGATCAAAGCATGAAGATAAGAGAGAGCATTCAAAACTGACAACTGACATAAGCTATAGATAGGGAGGAAAGCACAAACAAAAAGGTTTGTAAGAGGAGAATCACTTTGGTTATGTTCAAGTGTAGAGAGAAAGAAAAGCACCACAAGCAAACTTTAGACTTCTAAACACAAAGACCAGCTATCTGCTCTCACCTTCAAGTGCCTGACTGCAGACTAAAATTTACTGCAACTTTTTTTATTGGGTAACCAATAACATATGTAAAACTATTTTTATGTGTCAGATTTTATAATATATAATTAATAAGGCATACTCTTTACACATCAAACTGTAATAAAACAGTGTGAAGTAAGACTTAAGAGAGGTTTTCTCACCACAACGATTAGCTATTAACATTTAGAGAAATGTAAATGAAGTCTATTACCAAATACATTGCTGTTTTAATTTTTGCTTTGTTCAGGAGATAAAGGAAATTGTATCTATGGCTAGTGTACACAACGTTCTTTAGGTTACCAACTATCTCTGTCAGCTCTTTCTCTTATCTGATTGATCCAAGCTGCCGTTACTTAGTACAACCATAAGTCTGCTGAGTCTTATCTCCAGCAGAGAAGCTTATTTACCTGTTAATGACAAATTTAAACCCTTAGAGCTCTGTACCTTTGTGCACTACAGATTATAAATCTCCTTCAGTCATGTCAGCTACAAATAGCAGAGCCAAGATGCCAATCACTGCTATAGAACCACCCACACCCTGACCAGTAAGTGTGACTCTGAAGCTGTCTGAAGTCTAAAACTGAAGCTCTCTGAAGCCGCATGGTGAGACAACCTCTTTAAATTCCCCCTGGTTATGGCTGCAGTAATCTAGAGTTTCCCTTTATTTACTCTGTAAAAAATTTAAGCTGCTGAATTTCAAATAATTAGAAAAGATAATATAATGAAAATTTGACATTAGATATAGTTGTAATTGAAGCCGTGTGTTACATTCATGTACAAGTGATGACAAAACGGTATTGACTGCATTTTATAGTCTCCTATGCATCGGACTATGTGACAGGATTTCTTTCTCCAGCTTATTTTTCAGTAGTTTTTTTTATGTGCACATTTTCCTGAATTTCACATTACACTGTACGCGTATATTTTGGAAGCTGTAGCATTTTCGGTAAATGATAAAGCACTGCCATCATTTTGATCTTGAGCTTGTACTCATGTCTGTATATCAGGATGTCCTATAAACAGCAGTACATGGCTTCCTAATGGTTTAAGAGTCTCTGGGGTAAAACAGATGGTATCTGTCTCAGGATAACCTTGTGAGTTGAAATGAAGTGTTGTTTGTCTGGGTATTTTTGGTAAACCAATGTCACACAGTTTATCAATGATAGGTAGCAGTGCAAGCACATTCTAGAATAAATATTTCCCCTAATGGATATAAAAATAATCTGTAATTTATGGTCTTATGCAGATAAGAATTGTATAGAATATGTAAGATAACTATTTTTAAAAGAGAGCTCAAGCTAAGAATTCATTGAAAAAGCATAATTTTTTGTTTTTACAGAGAAACTGTCAAATTTAAGCTCAAATCTAGGTCAGAAATTTTGCTGAATTTCAAAGATTTAGGGGCTATTAACAATGCAAAGGTACGGCAGACATATCCCACTTTATCCAGATATATAGGATATAAAATGTATGCATATTCCAAGAATGGTCTCAGAAAAATATGTGTAAATAAATCTTTAAGCAAAGGATTCTAAAATGTCATGTTTTTCATAGATTTTGGCAGAAATTTCATATAGATTTACACACTGAAAATAGAACACATCTCACAGTAGTTTTCCCATCTGCCTTTTTCCTTGCCCAGCCTCAGTCGCTGCTGGCCGCAGATAATGGAGAAGTGGCCATGCACTCATTTGTTCTTTCCTATCCCTGTGGCCAGCACAGATCTAGACAGGACAGGGAGGAAGGCAGATGGGAACACCCCTTTAAAGGGAACCTGTCACATAGATTATACCCCCCTTGCTGAGGACAGCACAAGCTACTGCCAGACCTGCTATTTCCAGCGCTGTGTCCCTTATTCTGTAAGATGCAGCAGTTTTAGAGTATTTATTGCTCAAATCTGCAGTTTTCAGCCAGAAAGGAGACATTCAAAGAGTCAGTTTTTTTCATACCCCGCCCACCTGAGGCTAGCCCAGCCCACCTCACAACTGATTAACATATTACTTTGAATAGGTAGAAAAATGTGAATTATTGCCAGGTGGGTGGGGCTAGCCTTGGGGGGGCGGGGCTAACACCTGCTCATGAATAAGATTTGAGCATTAAATACGCTAAAACTGCTGCATCTTACAGAATAAGGGACTCAGCTCTGGAAACAGCAGGTCTGTCACTAGCTTGTGCTGCCCTCAGCAAGGGGGTATAATGTATGTGACAGGTTCCCATTAAATAGTTTTCGCTTCCACTGACAGAGATGAAAGAATCCTAATAATATCTATCACCATAGCCTGGCCTCCTTCAAGTTAATGTCCACTGTTATATTTTTAGTAGCCTGGATAGTTCCAAAATTCTGTGTTGATATATTTCTTATCTTGATTTATTGATCAGATCTTCAGTTTTCTGTTGCAAAAGTACATAAACATAGAGTTTGGTACTGCTGCACCATTTCTGTGACTTCTGTCCACTCAGGGCCCACCAGAGGAGTTAATTTTAGGGGCCCACTTTGCCTCGCTATCTCCGCCACCTGTATTCAAAAAAGTTTTCGCTTCCAACTTGACAGAGATGTGAAGAATCCATAAATAATATCTATCACAATAGCACTGGGAATGACTGTATATTGTACCCTCAGTTAATTTGGGGTGATAGATTTCTTATCGATAGGAAGTTATCGTAAGTACCCTATAACAAGAGGTTTCCCACCCTGTCCTTCAAGGGCCACCAACAGGAGTTAATTTTAGGCCTTCTTTCCCTATCTGCACAGGTGATCCCCTTATTTCGTTCAATTTCAGACAGGTGATGACATCATAAAATTTTCGTATTCAAGTGGAGATCCTGAATCATGGACCCTAGTTTGGTGGGGTTGATGACTTCCCGGAAGTTGGAACACTGCCCTATATAACCTAGAGAAACCTAGAGAAACATGCGCAAACAAGCAATAGATAAAATCTCCTCTATCTCCTAAACAAAGCAAAATCAGAACATCATGTATTTGGTAATAGTCTTTGTTTACCATTGCCTACATGTTTAAAGCTAATCAAAGTGGTGAAAAAATCCTTTAATGGTATATCCTATCAATATGACACAAATGACTAAGGAGGGCATAAACCTTCAACCTGTGATTGTATAACCAATCGTACAAACTTCTGTAGTGTAGCTATATGTTTCACTCTTCCACCAAAATGTATCTTCTGATATGACATAGAGACATGTCAGCAGATAACATCAATGAGTCTCTATTGTAATTTATACTCTTACTCACTTTATGAATTATCTTTTCTAATTCTGTGTGCAATTTCTGATTCCCGTTATTTGAGAATGAACAATTAATCATGTAATAAGCAAATGAGAAAGAACTACACTCCAGATTCTGCTCCAGCATTTATTATTATCATCATCAGGGTTCTTTAAAGATTAAAGGTAGAAATGTTTTGGACTCAAGGTGCTTCCTAAGGCTTGAAATGTAGATGAATTCAACTGTACAGAACCCAATTTAGTAGACAGGTGAACCTTTGATTCGGATGCTGTCCTGCTCTAAATAAAGTTCTTAACTATAGAAACACAAAAAAGATCAAATTGTCTAATTTTACATATATAAATTTTTAAGAGTTAAGTTTGGAACATCCTGAATCCGAATTTTTATCTTTAATCCTACCCCTATACCAAATGTGAGTGATTTAGTGAAAATTGGCAAAAAATTGATTGTAACCCTGAAATTTCACACTGGCACAAATCTCTGAAAAGTCCACATACAATATTCGCTTCCAAGTTTTGCCTTTGTCATGGACCTCGCCACTTTCTAAAATAAAAAATACGGCCAACACAAGCAAGAAAATAAAAGTGGAACAGAAACCCCTAATACCAGGGTCAGGGACAGGCATGCACTTGCTGTTACAATCAGGGACATGTGTACACAGCCCCTACAAGCTCCGATTTAACCTACAATACCACCATATAGAGACCACATAGTGGTCAGAGACCAGCTCAGGTACAACCTACAACACCACCATATAGAGACCACATAGTCAAACCGCTCGGTACAACCTACACACCACCATATAGAGACCAATAGAGTCAGACACCCTTATAACAAACACCGCCATATAGAGACCACATAGAGGTCAGACACCAGCTTATGTTGCATCACATGACAGTGAATACAGCATTGATCCAACACAGAAGCAAGATAACCACTGACATCCAGGGACTCATAGGATATGTCTTCTCTTATGGAAGTCGTTCTCCTATCTGATGCATCGTTCTCTGCCAATTTTCATCTTCATCCATTCCAAACTACCATGATGACTTCTCTTTGCAACAACTCATCCCAGCAGATTATACCATACAAACTCCTCATTTTTAAAGCACATTCATACCTGTTTCCAACCCAATCCATAGACCCTGTGATGGTAATAATGACTGCCTTGCACCTCAAACATTAAAAGTACCCCCAGACAGCTGTAGGGCTTCCACTTGTGCACCAAAGTTTAGTCTTCTTTTGTGTCCACATATACAGATAATGGTTAGGTAAATCCACAATATAGTAGATAGATACACACTCAAATAAGTTTATACCCTTATTAAGGAGGTAGATAAGTTAGTCCCTTATTAGATAGCTATATAGGCCCCATTAGGTAGGTACACAGGGCTCCCAGTAGGTAAGTAGGTTTATAGCTCTCCTCATTAGGAAGCTTTATAGGCCCCCTAATCAGTAGGTATATCCACGTAGGAAATTATATATCCTCCTTAGTATGCGAGTGTATATGTCCCCATAATAGGAAGTATAATGTCCCCCCCCATTTTAAAAAAAATAATATATATATATAAAATATATATTGTAAGGGGTAAGCCGTGGTAAAAAGCAAGCCCCAGGCAAATGGAGACACAGACCCTTGCACAAAAGCCCGGTTCGGGTCCGCTTTATTTGGGCGATTGGCAACCAAAACTACTCAATACAAATGAACACAAAAAAACCCTGCTCGTCCGAGCGCAAATCTAAACAAAAATAGCCCACTATCAGCTTGGTTTGGAACTTTTTTGGGTAGCCTCCAGCCCAGCCCCTGGCCTGTAACGCCAAACACCCCCCCAGCACTGACAGTGACTTAACACCAGAAAAAACCCCCTGGCACGGAAACCCTTTTGGGGAGCAGCCACCCCCCAACTCTTTGACTCCCTTAAAACCGGACCCACTAACTTGTTTCACCCAACACTTAAAAACATTGCCAACCGCCTCTGCCTGACACAAACTAAGGCCGGGCTTCTACCCCCCCGGGGGCCCAGGTCTCTCGGGGACCTGTATTACTCCCCCCAAACCGACGAGAACTTGGGCCATGAAACCCAAAGTTTACCCACCTTGCCCTTGGGGCCTTTCATATCCCCCCCCCTCTCGACCCTGGGGGAGAGCACATTTCCCTTCAACAAGACATGACAACGCCCCGCATTCCTTTTGAGATCCAACATTTCCAATAGAATTTGCCCCCCCCCCCGAAGGCAAGAAACCACCGGGAAACCCTACTTTTTTTGCTTTTATTCTGGCCATCCATTTAAAATAAATGATCGTGACCACCTGAATTGCTCCCCAACAAGTTCCCTAAGGACCAATTGCCCATTTAAAACCAGCACTCCCCTAAATTTATGGCTAATTTTTCTCTGCCGAGTTATTTCCGGGTTTGGGTAGACCACGGGTGTTCTTCACCATAACACCTGGACAACGCTCCTAACCAACATTAGAGGCATCTGCCTTACAAAAATTCCCTTTTAAAGCGGGTGAAATTAACACGGGCCTCTTACATAAGACCTTTTTTTGTTTCCGGGAACGCCTCCCCTCCCATTTTAGCTTTTGGACTTACCCCTTTTTTAAGCGAAAGGGGAGCTCGAGGGTGGCAAAATTGGGGACAAACCCCGATAATTCCCAAACCCAAAAAAAAGCCTCACCGTTTTTGGGGAACTGTTGTGGCCATTTTAATAGCCCCACTTTTCCATTTTGTTTTAAAAACCCCCCCCAAATATAAAAAACCCAAGTACGAGCCTCCCAAAACCCCGATCGCACACTTTTGGGGTTCCGTCATACCAGCCTCCCGGATGGACTACCACGCCGGCCCTTACTTAATCGTTTCCCAGTCTTGCTAAAATGACCAATCATCAAGGGGCCGCTGCAATATCTTGTGGGGCTGTAGTTTAATCCATAAGTCTTGAAAAGGGGCTGGGGCCCCATTACCAAAAGGGAAAACTACATAAAAAAAAGGCCATCGGGCGTAGAAAAAGCCGGTTTTTTCCCCCTTCCCCCCCTTTGGGGTAAGGGGCACCTCCAGAACCTTTGGTCAGGCCCAAAAGGGAAATATATTTTGCGGGGGCCCAGCCGTTCAATAATTCGCCCACCCGGCTGGGATAGCGTCGAATTTTGACACCTCATTTAACCCCCTAAAATGCCACGGTTTAGGGATAAGAAAAATTGGACTTGACCACCATTTTTTTGACCTCCCTTTTACCCCCAAGGGCCTAACTTTTTTCTGCACCCCTCTGAATACCTTCCTCGAGCTTCTGGCACACGATACGGCCCACCTCCCCTTTTGGCCAGGGTCTTCACAATGCATCTCAATAATATTTTTCCTACCGGATTTCTGAAAGGTCTCTCTATCCTCTCGGAACTCTCTGACCTTTTGTACCGAACGCTGACAATGACGTGAAAACAGCCCCTGGGAAACTCATGTTGGGTACTTTTTTTGCCACCCTGTCTGCTTAAGAACCTCTCTGTCCTTCCGGGGTTTTTAGTGGGTTTTATATGTTAAATTTGTAGGGCTTTTTTTTTCCCCCGGGCGGGTACACCTTTATAATTTCCCTCATTTTACTTTTTCCCTGACCCATGGGGCCCCCTGCCATTTAGCGAAATTTGCTCTCTAGGGTCGGCACTAAAACCAACACATACCCGGGAAAAAAATGACCTGACCCTCGCAACCTATTGTATATTTTGGCCTGTGTTTCCTGAGCTTGCTGCATGTGCCTTTTAGATTGGCCCCTAACTGCCGAAACCCTTTCTTGCATTCCCTATGGGTCTATAACCGCGGGGGGGTTTTTTCTCCTGTTCCCAGGTTTCCTTTTAGCCATTCTAAAGCCCCCTGGGATCCTACCAACAGACTCAAATGGGGAAAAACCCCGGGGACCCTGCGGACCCTCGGAGGAAAACATTAATTAGGGTAAAAAAGGGGCCCACCTTTCCCATCTTTGTCCACTACCCTTTTTAACACCCTTTTTTAGATTCGGTTAAACCTTACCAGGCCATCCGTCTGGGGAGGTACACGACTACGCAGAGGTGATGTTCAGACCGACTAGCTTTTTGGGGTAATTTTTTGCAAAAAGGGCGCCCCTGGTTGCAAGACCCTTTTAGGGATGCCGGTTTGGTGAACACTGAAAAGCTCACAAAATGACTTTGGATACGTATTTCTAAGAATGGCTTCTGGTAGGGGCATAACCCACACACAAATGTGCTGGTGCCCCCTTTGCTATTTTGGATGGGCCTACTAGTCCCTGGCGAAACGTTCGAACGGAAACCCAATTTTGGGTAGGGAACCAGTGGTTTTTCGGGGAAATTTTGGCCGTGGGCATTAAATGGGCATTCGGGCAGGGCTGGCAGAATCCTCTATGGCCCTTTTAAAAACCCTGGCCAAAAAAATTCCGCCGATACTTCCCGGTTTTTTCCACCCCAAGGGGCCCACCCAGCACAGGAAAACCCAGCTCCAATACCCAGCAAACAGCTTGGGGCACCACCACCTCAAAGACCTCATCGGGGTCTTTTTTTACTCATAAAGGGGCATTTTGGACTGCAAAAATGGGGGTACACCCAACCAGTGTCAGGGTCTTGGGTGACGCCATTTATAAACCCTTAACCTTTTAAAGGGATTCACAAGTTAGGATCCCTTAATTGCTCAGTACCAAAGTTTCCCCTCAATTTGCAAAAATTGAGAACTCAAACTCAGGGGATTTCATCTGATCCCCCCCGCCAGGACCCCAGGAAAAACACCCATTTTTGGGGCCCCCATTTGATGTGACATTGTTTTTACACTTTAAAGAGACGGGGGTTACCACCCGCTTTGCTTAATTTTTCCCCAGTTCCAGAACAGTGAAAGTCCCGCCTACAATAACTTGTGTGAAAATCTGTACAACACCCACTTCATGCTCCCGACCCCCCAGGGGGCTCCACTTGACCACGCCTGGGGTAGTCCTAATGTCCCCATGAATACATATACCCCCCAAACCGGGTCGGATTTTTGCTCAGACCAACTGGGTTGGGCTAAAGTCACTAACCCCCGATCCATAGAGCCCTTATGGATACCCTCCACCTGACGGGCACACCCCCTCACCCCCCTATTGCCTTTGGGGAGCGTAACAGGCCGCAAAAAACGACCTCGCCTTCCCCAATCACAATCCGGGCTCATAATGGAGGGGGGAGTTAGCACCACAGTCCCAACCCTGGGAGCGCCCCAGACACAGCCATGAGGCCATAGTAAAGTCCTTTTTTGGGGTTGGCATCCGTTTTTCCGCGGGCCCCTACAGCGGCCACCCCCTTTCCATACACTCGCCCCCCCCAAATAGGAACATCTTACCACTGAGGGCTTCTCTTGTTCCCTGGGGGGTCAAGTCCTGTAGGAAGTCCCTGTGGGGGTAAAACCTCCACGACGGACACCGCCATCCCCCTTTTGGGTCGGGGTATCCAGGCAGCGTTGAATCCTCCAGGGAGGGCACGTATGAAGCGGTCCCCCACCCCCCTTCGACGATCTTGCGGGGTCACTCCCCGGGGGGGCACCACTTTCTTTCAATGGGAAAAGGGCGTACATCTGACCGCGCAGGTTTGTTCGGGTTGTACTCCCGAGAAAAAGGGCCCAAAAAAAGGTTACTCCGAGCCCAGCCAGACTCCCCAAACTTAGTATAGACTTTGGGGATCCTGGACCTTTTAAACAAAATATCCTTTTGGGGGCTCCCTTTAAAGGGGGCCCGCACGTCGCCCCTGGTCGGTAGTTTCCCCCTCACCCATCCTCTCGAACGTCCCAGAAGGCCTCGACCTCCTCTGCCGCATTTTCCCCGATGGCCTGCACAGCTGTCGGGGGCCGCCTCAGCCCCTGAGTCACCCCCCTTTTCTTTTTTTCCAAGGCTTGTATCTGCTTTGCAGGACGATTCACCTTTTCGCCCTTAGCCCTCTCTTTGAACCTGCCCAACACAGGTTGGGTTTTACTCTGCCCTTTTTGGCTTCCTCAAGCACCTCGTTGCTGTGCTTGGTTTCTTGCTGCCAGTAAAGGCTTGTTGCAGGTGGAGGTTTGACTGCACCACGTTTTATTTTCCTCCAAGCTCCCATCTCGCTTTTGACTGTGGCCCCTTTTACCCCGGGCATGGGATTTAGCACTGTCTGTTAAACGTGTAATCTCCACAAGGGGACAGTCTCTTAAACTAAAACCCCATCCTCCACCAACTTGTAAGGGGGTAACCTGGTACAGCAAGTCCCAGGGCAAAGGAACACAGACAGCCTTGCAGCAGAAACCCGTTCGGGCCGGCGTTTATTGGGCTTTGGGAACCAAAAAAGTACTCAAAAAAAAATTTCACAAAAAAAACTCCTGCTCGTCCAGCGCTATCTAAACAAAAATATCCTCACTATCACTTGTATTTGGAACTTGTGTGAGCCCTCAGGCCCAGCTCCTGGGCCCGAATCCCGAAAACCCCCCAATCACTGACTACAAATTAACAGCCAAAAAACCGGCAAAATGGAACCGGGGGGGCAGCCACCCACCCAACCTTTGACAGTCCCGGGAAAACCCGGGCCCACTAACTGTTTTCCCACAAAAAAACTTTACAAAAAGTGCCCCGCCTACTGCACACACAAACTAAGTGCGGGTTCACCCCCACCGGGGCCAGGTCTCTCGGGGACCGTTTTTACTCTCGCCCTACCGACAAACTCGGGGCCTATGTATACCCCGTTTACCACTTTTTCCCCTTGGGGGGGCCCTTAAAAAATATAAATAAATATAAATATTAAAAATAATTATAATATATATAAAAACACCCCCCACTAGTAGGTAGGTATATAGTAACCCCCTAGTAGGTAGGTGCATAAGGCGACATGTTTGAACTTTGGGAAATTACAGTCATCAAAGAGGGACATTTTAGTTCCTCCGACAATTCAGGGCCTTTTTTCCCCCTTTTAAATTGGGCTGGGTGTTCAACAGTTTCGGCCAGGTTTGGTGTTAAAAAAACATCTTTGGGGGCATTTTAAAAGGGTACGACACATTTTGACTCAAAGTAGCAAAAACTGTTGCACCTGTTCAACATGTCCCCCCATAACCCCTTTTTAATAGTAGTTATAGTCTTTCCCTTTAGGGAGGTATTACTCTCCCCAAAATTTAGGATACATGTCTCCCCTATAGGAAATTATACCCCCTTAGTAGAAAAGGGATATAGCCCCACTTTACTAGAAAAAATGTAACCCCCCCAAATTTTGGTAATATTTCCCCCCGTAAGGTATTATAAGGTCCCCCCTATAGGTAAATATATTGTCCTTCTCTAGTAGGTAGGTGTGTATTCTCTCTTCAGTAGGTAGGTATATAGATCCTTCCCTAATAGGTAGGTATATAGATCCCACCTAGTAGTTAAGTATATAGATTCTCCCTAGTAGGTAAGAATACAGCACAGTCCCCATTATCAAAAAAAATACTTGCCTCTCCCCGTTCCCCTGCTGATCAGTGCTTTTCAGGAGCTGCCGTCCAGCCCAAGTGGTGTGACATAATCATGCCACCTGCATCAGGACGCTTCTTGGCAGAGGACGCAGCTCATGCAGTGTGATGATGTTGAGCCGGTGACTACTAAGTTGCAGTTTTCAACTGTATTCGTGTCCCGAGGATGCCCATACAGTTGAAAAGTTCTGCCGGAGCTCTGGACCCACCAGGGGATACACCTGTCCCACGGTGGGCTAGTTTGAAACAGTGCACGGGTCTGTCTGCATTGCTGGGTCTATGTGACTCAGTGATGCAGCTGTGTTGTGAGGGTAGCCTCAAGGGCCCAGCTGCAAGTGCGACTGCTGCGACCCTTGTAGCTTAGCCACTGGTCAGACATATGCAACTGTATGGCTTTACAGCTGCATATGTCAATCAGTGAATGCCATTTAAAAACAATATACAGTATATATAGACATCATATATATTATGAAGACTATGATTTTCAATACAGTTGGTTGCTGAGATACTATACACTGAACAAATATATGGCAAAAAGAAAGCCATTACCTCATAATTTTGGCTATTAAAGGAGATGTATTGCTTTGTCAGTTAGCCTGTTTCAATGCTCTCACAGCCTCTCAGTTACAGAAATTCAGGGGGATTTCTTCCCCTCCCAGCTGGGTGTTTCTTAACCGAAGGGATGACATCATCCCCCCTTCACTGTTCATGCTGGCTCCGTGTGTGTCCCCCCCTCCAAATGTCACTGTGTCTCTCCCTATGCAGAGTATGTAAGAGCTGTTTACATACCACAGGCTTGCATTCATGTTACAATTGAATCCAGTCTTGTATAAACTCCTCCAGAGATTTGCAGAGTGCCTCTAATGTTTAGGCACAGTCGCATAATTATGCTGTTTTCTGATTGTAGATGTCCTGCAGTGTTATTCTGTTTCTTCTGGCTGTGCAGAGTGAAAATGTTCCGGTCCCTTACTTTGAGTGAGAGGCAGGAATGCAAGCCCTGTGAATACATCCCACCAGGGGCTGAACAGAATGTAAATGAGCTCTCAGCTAGTGAAATGCAAGGAGGAGGGATCCGGAGGGATTCGACCAGGACTGGAGATCAGTGTAAACAGACACAGAAGATAAGGGATCCTGTGATAACAAGACACCTTTGCTAATGACATCTAATTGCAAAGTTGCTTGTATTCACTGTCCCCTTATTCTGAAGACCATTCAATGAAATGATGCAACCCCTTTAAGCCATGTTGCTGTATATGTTAGCAGCCTTTTCTGGTGTATAGAACAAAAGTGTAGTTACAAGGAAGGAAGCCCACATACATTATTGTCCATGAATGGAGGGAAAATACACTATATTCAGAGATAAATATTAATGAAAGTAGACAACTAGCTATACATTTTTTCTAGCTATAGTTCAGTGAACTACACTTTAAACACTTCCAGTATAAAATGTAAACCTAATGAAAGTGTTAAACTGTTACTTTATACCAAGACATTGCTGGAATGGTCAAATTCTCACAGCTAGAAATACTTTATTTAGAGTAAATATGCAAGCAGCTACATTGAGAGATCTTCATTGCGATGCCAATTCCATCCAAACCATTTTAAGAACCTTTTATGCATTGTAAAATAGACAATAGCTCACTATTACGGCTTAAAAGCTCTTGATTGTCTATAATTAGCTGGTCGTATTTTTATAAAAGAAGGTGATATTATATTGTCCCTTCAATTCAGAAAGCAAAATCAATGCACCTTTAAAGTTACTAAGAGCCTGACTACAATAAAACTGCTGCGGTTTGTTCAAGAGGCCTATTTGTTATTAGGGTAAAATTATCCCAATTAAAATGGTGTTGTGTTGTCCTAAAAATAGCACAATGCATCTCCAGATTCTCCACATTTTCGAGGCACATAAAAAAATCTTTGCCAACCATTTGTGGTAATTGCAGACAGATAGCATGTGAGTGTGATGTTCTAGAACACTTGCAAGTAATGTGTGCAGTTGGTAAATAGGACAATCAGCAGTATGTGCACAGAAGTATTATAAAGCGAGCGTCGCCGCAACCAACTATAGAGAGAACATAAAGTACTGAGTTGTAGAAGAGAATGTTTTTGGGTAATAGCCTGGCACATTGGTTGCATTTACAACCTTCTAAAAATCTGTTAGTTTGTATCATGAGTGGGGATTAATCAGCTTTGTGCGTATGGCTACATTTCAAGATGAGTCTCTCTTTCAGTGCTGTTGGATTGAGAACCTCTAAATAGTGCTTGGACCATGTGGGAATTTTCCATAATTATTTTGTTTTCCTGGCACTAAAGGCAAATATACATTTTCATCTGGACATAGAATGTTGCAAGTTTTCGTAAACATAGAAAAGCTTTCAGAAGTTGTTGTTTTCTTTTTCTTTAAATGTAGAATAGAAAATTCCAAAGCTTTTTTACATAGTTACATAGTTAGCACAGTTGAAAAAAGACATGTGTCCATGAAGTTCAGCCAAGGGTGGGGAAAAATATAGATGGAATGAAGGAGATAGGGAGTTTTTTTTAAAATAGTTTCCCCTATTGATGAAGACCTGGACCACATAAGGCAATAACCAGTCTGCCTTAAAGGAAGATTTCATTCCTGATCCCAAAGTTGCCATCAGACTGGATCTAGACTTTTATACAGCTACATAAATATTAATATTATTTAGTAGTAAGTGGTTACCCAAGTCTTTCTTGAAACCCTCAATTGTTCCTGCTGTGATCAGCTCCTCAGGCGGCTATTCCACAGATTCATGGTGAAGAAGGCTTTTCTCTTCCTGAGAATAAATCCTTTTTTCTCCAGGCGAAGACAATGTCCTCTTGTCTTTTGAGGGGGTTTTACATCTACATGCCCTCACTTTGGGCTTCCCATTGGTTAACTTGGCAGCTGGAAGCCTTATGAAGGCTTCCATTGCTGCCATGATTTCTGTTTTACTACTTCCTGCCTTATGTCTTTACAATGCATTAGGCTATATAAATGATCGCACCCCTAGTAGTGAAGTACCCTAGGGGGACTCAAATTTAAAGTAAAAAAAAAAATGTTTTAAAGTGTAAAAAAAAAAAAAGTTCAAATCACCCCCCTTTTGCCGTTTTACAAATAAAAAAAATCAAATTATAAAAAAGTTACACATATTTGGTATCGCCATGTCTGAAAGAATCCGATCTATTAAAATATAACATCATTTATCCCGTACGCTAAACACCGTAAAAGAAAAAAAATACAAACGCCAAAATTGCATTTTTTTGGTAATTTCAAGTCCCCTAAAAATTGAAAGAAATGTAATTTAAAAAGTCCCATGTATAGTAGCAATAAAAGGTATACTTCAGCCCGCAAAAAATTCATCCTCACTCAAGTCCGTAGGTGTTAGTAGTTATTGGTTGCAGAAAATGGCGCAAATTTCAAAAATATAAAATGTTTGGAATTTTTTTAACATAAAGAAAACCATACATGTTTAGTATTACCGGATTTGTTTCAACCTGCAGAATACAGAAAATACATAATTTTTACCGAAGATTGAATGCCATAAAAGCAAAACACACGCAAACAGGGCGCAACTACGTTTTTTTTCATTTTGCCCCACTTAGAATTTTTTTAGTGATTTCCCAGTATATTCTATGGTATGATGAATGACACCATTAGAAACTACACCTTGTCCTGCAAAATAAAAGCCCTCACATGTCTATGTAGATGAAAAAATAAAAACATTATGGCTTTTGGAAGGCGAGGAGGAGAAAAATGAAGAGTCATTTTTTTTTTCTTTGGAAGAGTTAAGGGGTTAACTTGGCTTGGACCATTTCTACACTCAGCCAATTTATTATCTCAGTTGATGTGTAAACAGTGCTGGCAGCACCTACATCCATTCTGGACCTGCCCTCATCAGCTCTGGTACCGCCCCCATCAGTACTGGTACCACCCAACTCCTCACTGACACCACCTACATCAGCACCGACTCTGCCTACATCAGCTACTTTCTCCTTTTGTATACACAGAACTGAAGAAACTACTTAGTAGCTCTGCCTTCTCCTTATCCCCAATGACCAGCTCCCTATTACTGTTATTTAAGGGTCCTACATGCTTGTTTTTTTGGCGTTTATATGTTTAAAGAATTTCTTGGGGTTTGTCTTGCTGCCCTTGGCCACCTGCCTTTCATGTTGTATTTTTGCTGATTTGATCACCTTTTCCAGATTTTATTAAGCTCCTTGTTATTTTCAAAGGCTAATGCTGACCCCTCTGACTTATATTTTTTAAATGTCCTTTTTTATCATTTTATTTATTCATTTATTTTACTGTTGGGTGTTAGCAATCATGCGCACAACCTTGATGTAAAGATATACATTGAATGGATTGATACTCAGGGCTGACGCGAAAAAGGTTTTTCCATCTGGCTGTTTTTCCGCTCTACAGGCTCTTCAGGCTCACACTTCCTATACAGGCTGTTGGCAGGTGTACAGGAGTAAATGACATTTCAGCTCTGCTAGCCCCTATTGCTAGCTGTGCCTGTTACCAAGACATTACTATTAGATGGTGTTATCAAAAACAATAGCACTGTCCAAGCAGGATCCCTGGCTATAAATGTGAACTAACAGAGTTATAGTTGTCTTGGGAGTAAGCTTCTGGTGAGAGAGAAAGAATTACATGCTGCTGAAACACACTGTTAGTTGCTGAGTGACTCTGTTGTCCTTGATGTAAATATACTTAAATGTCCTCTGCAGACATGACAGGATGGCACAAGGTTTCTCTCAGGTCAGTAACTCTAAGCGTAAAAGATAAAAAACTTAAAGCTCTGTCCTGCTGAAATAGCAGCGAGTGACATTACCAGTCTTGTCACTACTTGAGCAGAGACAGGTGGTCAGTAACTAGAGAAACATGTGTAAACCAACAGAAGGTAAGTACTCACCTACCTCTGAAATTAAGCAAAATCAGAACAGCAGTGTATTTAGTAATAATCTTTATTTACCTTTGCCTACATGTGCTAATCAATGAGCTACATGTGCTAATTAATGAGATGGGAATACCCCTTAAAGCTGAATAATGCGCTGTAAGGCATCATCTACTGGACACCCCATATATGATGAATTGTCCCACAGTGTAAAATTAACCTCTTAAGGACCATCTTTTGATGGCGGGCATTTCAGGTCGTTCGTCTAAAGCAAAGTCTTTTGACGTCGTTACAGACAACGGGGTTTGCAATGCCCGGCGCTGCAGCAGCGCTGAAAACAGGGCTGTACAAACAGCCCTGCTCCCAGCGCAGCTCCTGCAAGTGCCGGGAAGCAGGTGAAACCTCCGCTCTCCAGCGCTTAACCCTTTGATTGCTGCAGTCACTGACCACAGCATATTCAAAGGGCTTTCCCCTGCTCCATCGGGTGATCGGGACTCCTGGTGACCCGACAGAGCCTGGGGAACATCTCCACTGTCAGCCCTGGGGACTCAGAGTAGCCCTAGGGCTATCTGTGTAACAAGCCAGCAATCAGGGCAGACTTTGTGCTGCCCTGACTGCTGCCTGTGTCAAACCGACACAGATTATAATGTATTAGCATATATGAAAATGCTAATACATTACTAAGCGTAAAAAAAAAATGTAACACAGTTATCCCTTCATGGGATTTAAAAAATAAGAGTAAAAAACATAAAAAGTGTAGAAAAAATAATTAAAATAAAAACAAATATTTAGTAAAAAATAATTGTGCACACATTACACACACAAAAAAAACTACACATATTAGGTATCCACACGATCGTAATAACCTATAGAATTGATCGAACATGTTATTAAGTGTGAATTTTGAATGGTGTAAAATAAAAAAAAAATAAAAAAATAAAAAACATTTTTTTTTTTAATAATTGAATAAAATTCTGCAATAATTTATAAGTGAACTTAAACTATACCACCAAAAAGTACAACTTGTCCCATGTAAAACAAAGCCTAATACAACTACATCAGTGAAAAAATGTAACTGTTGAAACGCAAGGAGGAAAAAAATGAAAAAAATGTGCCGATCATTAACTACTTTTCAGGCGTTCGGCTTAGGGGGTTAACTATACATTACAGTCTGGTTCATTTAAATACTATATCATAACTTAGCATACAATTGCCATTTAGCATGGTACCTAAAGCAGACATTGGTATTGTTTTAATGTTTAGATCATAGGGTTTATGCTTACAACAGTGTCATAAAGCTATGGGCGACATGTATGAGCTTTGGCGGGTAGAGACCAGTTCTAAATAGCTTTAAAGCAGTGTAGAACTGGCCAGTATGAACCTGTTCTACTGCAGTTCAGACATACAGGCGTATTGTAGGTGTAACACTGCCACAAATTCTATCTGTGCCGCATAGTAAAAAAGTAGAAAAGACCCCATAGAATTCCTAACAGCTCGGGCCAGGCTTACTGATGTCAATTATACAACTGTATTAAATAAAATTATTTCCCTATAACATAAAATTAATATAAAACTATATCATATAAAAGTAATGCTTGATTAAATAATATAACATTTATTAACAATTAAATCATATAAAATCAATATTAAATAATGTATTATAAAATTGATAATAGCATCTACCATGAATACCTTTATTATATCAGTGATTACGACAACTCAGGCAAACCACTTTGAAATTGGTCTAGCTGTTCTGACAGTTATGCGCCTGTTTTTGATGGCCCACATTCATAAATGACGCCCCCAGGACGCACCCACATCTTTGGAACATTACAAAGTGTTGGGGCAGGCTCAGATTATACCAAGGTTTGGAGTACGACTCATACATTGAGAAAAAAGACGGACCATTCTTTTTTGGTGCATTGAGTGCCAGAAATCGAGATCATGTCGCCCTATATGTTGAACTGTTCTGTAATTAGGACTAACTTTATGACTTTCGTTCATCCTGCAGCACAAAAAATGGAATAAAAAGTGATCAAAAAGTCATATCAATGCCAAAGTGGTACCAGTTCATCCTTAAAAAAAACCTTACACGGCTCCATATACGGAAAAATAAAAAAAATTATGGCTATCAGAATATAGTGATGTGTGAATATTGTTTTACACAATAAAACACTTTTTTTTAAAGCTTTACAACATAGAAAAAATATTTAAATTGGGTATCTTGAGAAAAGGTGATAGATATCTTTCATGGTGCAACCCAGGGTAAACCTGCTTGTTCCAGCTCCCCTGCTGGTCTGGTACGCATCACGATCAGTGATCACATGACACTGTAGCCAATGACCACAGCAGTCACATAACTAGAAATAGACCGTTGTGGCCTGTGAACAGCTATGGGGTCACATTAACAGTGTATGCGATGTCATTATTATATTATTATTATTTTTTTCAATTTCAGCACCCTTTTGTGTGCTTTTTTGTTAACTAATCCCTTACCACTGCTCACGTAGCGGCTGACCTCCAATGCTTCATCAAGGCCTCTCGGATGCAAGGTTCAGTGAAGATCTGATCTCAAACTATATATCTGCAGAAAAATGTAAAATAATGACAGCAGCATCCTTAAGGGTGTGCCCTGGATTTGACTGTTGAGATCAATTGAATGAAGCAATAAAATTGTGCACCTGTTTCTTTTTTCTATTTTGGGTTTTCTTTTTTCCTATTTTGACATGCTATCAGTTAGAATTACTCTGAGATGCAGATGAATACACCTACTGTGAGTTCTTAGGGAAAACCTATAACTTTATTAACATCTGTTCAGACATTTCGGAAGGAAATGTTAGAAGCAGAGAGTGTAATGGTGCTCACATCATACTCATTTTCATCGTATCATAGAATCATTATGCATCAAATTATACTAAGTATATGGTATTATGCTAATGCCTCAGTGTTTTCAAAAACACCATGTAAGTACCCGCTTATTTACTCCTTATTTTATATTATTTTCTTGACTTTCTCACAAATGCAGTGATTTTTACAGCATCGCTCTACACGTTCATGTATTCAAGTGGTTGTAGATAGATTTGTATGATTGTTTTCATTTGTATAATAAAATGCATTTATCATTTACTTTTTTGTTTTTTCAAAAAATTCCAAAAATTTCTATAGATGAAGAGTAATATAACAAAATTACAGCAGCTGTAGCCCCCACTAGAGGGACATTACGGGAGATGGATTTTTTACAACAGAATTTTTTTTAACTAAGATCATAGACAGAGTTTAAAATGTAAAGAGGTATTCCCACATTCTTATCCAAAGCTAAGTGCCTAAGGTTTAAAATAAAAATTGTTATGAAATACAGGGTGGCCCATGGAAAAGTAGCTTGCCTCTGGCAATAGTATGGCAAGATAAACAAGGAAGTGGATTGCTTTTTATCACTTACCCACAAGTCACAACAGATGATGAAAGTGCTCATGAACCCATGCCAATGAGTCGAATGAACTGTGCATGTTGCCCCATCTTTGAAAGAGCAAGACATTTTTTTTTTCTTTTATTGTTAGTTGGTCATAAAAGTGTTCAAAGATGTCCAAGTAAGTCGTGATATTCACAGTTGATTTGAAGAAAATTGTTCCCACTATTCGTGTGCCTGATACAGTGCACCAAGCGCCAATTTTCTGGTTGTGAAGTGGTTACATAGTTACATAGTTTGTAAGGTCGAAAAAAGACAAGTCGTCCATCCAGTTCAGCCTGTTGTGCTAAAGTGTTTCTAAAGTGTTGATCCAGAGGAAGGCAAAAAACCCCAATGAGGTAGGAGCCAATTGTCCTCATTTTAGGGAAATAAATCCTTCCCGACTCCAACATGGCAATCGGAATAATCCCTGGATCAACGACCCTACTTCAGAATCCTAGTCACTATAACTTGTTATATTATTACGCTCCAGAAATGCATTTAAACCCTTTTTGAACTCTGTTATTGAATTTACCATGACAAGTTCTTCTGGCAGAGAGTTCCACAGTCTCACTGCTCTTACAATAAAGAATCCCTTTCTATGTTTATGTAGAAACCTTCTTTCCTCTAGATGTAGAGGATGCCCCCCTGTTCTTGATATAGTCCTGGGTATAAATAAATCTTGAGAGAGATCTCTATATTGACCTTTAATATATTTAAACATATTTATTATGTCCCCCCAAAGCCATCTCTTCTCTGTACACAATATTCCATGCGTTGTCTGACCAGTGATTTGTATGATGGGAAGAATAAAGTTCTCATCATGTGCATCTATGCCCCTTTTAATACACCTCATAATCCTATTTGCCTTGGCAGCTGCTGCCTGACACTGGCTGCTACAATTAAGTTTACTGTCCACCAGGATTCCCAAGTCCTTCTCCATGTCACTATTACCCAGCATTTTTCCATTTAACATGTAATCATGTAATGGATTTTTCCTCCCCATGTGCATAAACTTGCATTTATCTGTGTTAAACCTCATCTGCCATTTCTCTGCCCAGGCCTCCAACTTATCCAGATGCCTTTGTAATAAAACATTGTCCTCTGTTGTGTTGATTACTTTACAGAACTTAGTATCATCTGCAAAGAATGATATTCTACTGCGCAATCCATGTGTAAGATCATTAATGAAAATATTAAAGAGGATAGGGCCCAATACAGAGCCCTGTGGTACCCCACTAGTAACATGGATCCAATCCCTGTATGTACAGTTAATTACCACCCTTTGTTTTCTATCACTGAGCCAGTTGCTTACCCACTTGTACACATTTTTCCCCAGTCTTAGCATTCTCACTTTACTTACCAGGCTGTTTATGTTGCACAGTGTCAAATGCTTTAGAAAAATCGAGATATATGACATCCAATGCCTCACCCCGATCCAGTCTAGAACTAACTTCCTCATAGAAGCTGATGAGATTAGTTTGACAAGACTGATCCTTCATAAAATGGTGTTTTGTGAGTCCAAAGGGGATTTTCAGCAGACCAGTATTTCCTATTTATGACATCATGAAGTACAGCAATGGGTCAAAATATCCGTCAGCAATCATAGTCAGCACCCTCTTACAATCTACACGTTTAGCTTTGTCGGGCTCTTTTCAGTACAGTTTGAGGTTGTGAGATTTCAGTACTTGCAGACACATCGCTTGTGATACACCAATTTACTGAGACAGTCTTTGAATTGACTTTTAGAGGCTACAAGCAATCCGCTGCTGAATTTCATGCACAACTTTGGCCATGCTGACAGATGAAGGCCTCAGTTTATTCATGTTTGTGACAGAGCCGATTTGATGCCATTTCCAAACTAGACTCTGACTGTTTTGCTGGTGGTTTTATTTCTAGGCACTTGTTGACGAAGGCCTTTTGCATTTTCTTAATTGACCTGCTTTGCATATAGCCTTCTACAATCACTATTCGCTGTTCCAGGGAGAAAACCATCTTTCTGACATGATTTACACATAAGGACTGAATAGGAAGGGAATATAAAGCCGTAACACTACACATGGGGCGACATTACATCACCAGACAGACGGACAGTTTGCAGAGACCAAAGAATGTGACGCTGGTTTTGGAAGCGGACAACTTTTCCATGGGTCACCCTGTATAATCACTTACCCAAAATGTAAGGTGTTTTAGTGATACACCCCTCTAAAAATATATATTCTTCATGTTTTCTGTTTATTTCCAGCTAAGAGTTACTTCCAATGGTTACATCATGTTGTAATTCATTCTTCTAGACAAGTGTATCTTGTTGTTTCCACTGTTCTACTATAAAATTGTTTGTTCTCTCTCAACAGTGCTTACTCAGTCCTCACTGCACAATGCAAACATCTACAGTCTGCTCCACAATACTTGACTTATAGCAACACTGGGTTAATGGGATATGTAGCAGTTATATAAGAGTCTCAGCAGGCCCATCTAGTTCACCCCTCTACTGCCACAAGGCTTGTGGTCAATCCAGAGGCCAAAAGAATAGGAAGAAAGTAGATGGTCATTTTCTGAGTGCTTGATTCAATATGTTATTGATACTTAGGACAGTGTAGGGGATTTTACGAAAATGTCCAATTCTGGTTAACCCT
The DNA here is from genome assembly GCA_025379985.1 of Phyllomedusa bahiana. Lineage (NCBI taxonomy): Eukaryota > Metazoa > Chordata > Amphibia > Anura > Hylidae > Phyllomedusa > Phyllomedusa bahiana. The sequence continues at coordinate 81,769 of JAODAL010009506.1, read as the reverse complement.
TTTAACTATATGGCTGTGTTACAGGACAATACAATTGATGAGCAAATTCCATCACTCACTTGATCAAAATATTAAATCTTGAAACTCTAATTCATAAGCATTAAAACAGGACATACAAGAGAGAGTCTTCCACCTCACATGTTCTAAGGCTTGGATGGTTCTTCATAGGCTCATAGGATAGTCATATCAGGAAAGTAAGGGAGTCTGAGCACCAATCCCTAAAAAGATATATTTTAAAATTAATAAGTACAGAATTAATAAGTCATATTTTATATTGGGGTACATTCCTAGGTAATTTCCTGTTATGACTTTGATGAAAGACCATGTAAACTATGGAAGAAGGATTGTTTGTGTATTTTAACAATAAGCAAGAAAAGAAAAACAATAAAAAAGGACGCCCTTCCTTGTGTAGTTTTGAAAATGAAATTATTTATACACACAAATATTAGTTGTTCTCACCTCATAGAGTTATGCAATGAAGGCTCAACACCTCCTAATGCATAGAACCAATTTGTCCCGGTTAGCAGTTTGTCGTCCAACCCAAGGTCAGTGTTCTGGGCATGGGAATTGAAACTGTAGAAAATGTATCTGCAAAGAAATGTTAACTTTGCGGAACCAAAGACAAAATCGAATCCAAGACAAAGGAAGACAGTGCTTTGACCGAAATTGTGAACATAATACTAATAATACATAATAATACCACATTTTACAGACTGTAAGATGCACCTAAGTTTTAAGTGGAAGAAAATAAGACATTTTATAAAAGACATGGTATAGTAAAATGTTTTACAGAATAAGTAAATAGTATTTCAATAATATGTTGGGTCCTGCAGGCTTCTGTATAAAAATGGTAACCATCAGCAAAGCCTGTTTGCATTGTGGGAGTGCCTATGGATGAGAACCTAGCTACAGTGGCTGCTTTCACCATGGGACCTAAGTGGTTAAATGGGTGGAAATCGTAGTAGTTCCAATTATGACCATTACATTGAGAGCCCAGCTGTGAATAACTGGTAGCTTCTGCTGCCAATTATGCAGACCCAATTACAGGCAGTCCCCGGGCTACGAACAGGATAGGGACTCTAGGTTTGTTCTCAAGTTGAATTTGTATGTAAGTCGGAACATATATATTTATTAAATCTAACTCCAGCACAAAAGGTTTTTTTTTTTTTAGTTTTGCATAGTGCAGGGAAGGGTTTTTACATTTCTTTTGCTGTCTGTGCCCTTGTTAAGAAGATTTCATCTCATTTTCACCTCATATGCTGCTGTAGCATGCTGGAACTTGTCATTCCACAGCTACTATCTGCTTTAGAACATGGAACTACAAGTGCCAGCATTCCCTATAAGTATCTGTTTGTAACTAGGGGACAGATGTAAGTCAGAACAGCGTAAGTCGAGGATTGCTTGTATTGTATCTGCACCCTATTAACTACCTTCCCACTGTGCTGCAAATGTATGGCACAGAGCTGAAAGGGGTTAAAAGGAATATGCACAGTATAAGGCACAATGAAGTTCTAGTCCTAAAGTTTTAGAGGCCAAACAGCATGTCTTAAAGTCAGAAAATATGGTATATTTTAATGGTGCCCTTTATTCCTTACTACCTCATTTATAGCCTCATTTTAATCTAAAAATTGGGTTGTTATCAAAGAATAGTGCCACTATATGTTGTACAGCATCTAAACTGAAAACTGTAGTCCCCAAAAACCTTTGTTTTATTATCGCAACAAGAGATGGGCGAATTTCCCGAAATTCGTTTCGTTCACTTCGCCGAATTTCTCGGCAAAAAATAACTTCGTTCCGAATTACTTCGGCACAAATCACGTTAAAAAACAGCTATTTCCAGGCTGCACAGAGCCTGCAGGGTGCTGTAGAATGTTGTGCCATGCTTAAATATGCAGAGGGAGCTTGGTTTGGTCTTCATACAATGTTGTGTTTTAGTATGACACGCACATGACTGCCGCCGCTCTTAGAATCGCTTCACTATAAAATTCCCTGGGCACTTAAGAGGGCAAAACTGACCAAAAAACTGAAGGGGGAATGTAGCCTGATAAAGTCATGCCAGAGAAAGCTGGAAAAAAACAAGCTGAGAGCTCAGGTGGCAACATTAGTGACAGAGTGTGGAGGTGATGGCGCTAGCCACAGCAGCATGAGGTCAGACAGTGGCACAATGACATTCTGGAGGTGGCAAAAACAGGAATAGGTCACAGAGTGGCACAATGACACAGTGTGGAGGTCACGGCAGCAGCAGCATGAGGTCAGACAGTGGCACAATGACAGAGTGTGTAGGTCACGGCATCAGCCACAGCAGCAGCATGAGGTCAGACAGTGGCACAATGACACAGTGTGTAGGTCACGGCAGCAGCCAAAGCAGCAGCATGAGGTCAGACAGTGGCACAATGACACAGTGTGTAGGTCACGAGCACCACAGAGCACATAGGTCACAGTGGCACAGACAATGTTAGTCACGCAGCAGCAAGGCAGCAGAAGCAGCATGGCACAATGACATTCTGGAGGTGGCAAAAACAGGAGTAGGCCACAGAGTGGGACAATGACACAGTGTGGAGGTCACGGCAGCAGCCACAGCAGCAGCATGAGGTCAGAGAGTGGCACAATGACAGAGTGTGGAGGTGGGTGGCAATACCAGTCCCTGGTAAAGATGGTTGGTGGCAGATGGAGAAACTGTCAGCAGATGTGTGGCATCAGGCGGGTGGCGGCATCAGAATAGTGGCTGAGGCAGGTAGTTTGAACCCAGACTCATTTCTCACAGTTTGGGTGAGGCGTCATGGCTGATGTAGTCTAACGCCTAAGGCATTGGTGTGTGGAAATCCTGGCCGATCCACGCCTGATTCATCTTGACAAAGGTCAGTTGTTCCACATTTCCCGTGGACAAGCGGGTTCTCCTTGGGGTAACGATGGCCCCCGCCGCACTGAACACCCGCTCTGATGCCACACTACTGGCCGGGCAGGACAGCTTCTCCACTGCAAACTCGGCAAGTTGCGGCCACACATCCAGTTTGGCTGCCCAGTAGTCCAGCGGATCTTCTAACTGGGGTGGCAGAGTGCTGTCCAAGTAGGCCACCACCTGTTGGTTCAGGGACTGCTCCAGGTCCTGCTGCTGCTGCTGCTGCTGGCGACTACCCTCCTCACTAGGCGGGTGAAGGAAGCTGCTCATCAGTGACTCCAGACTTAGGTTACTGCTGATGGAGCTGGTACTGCTCCTACCCCCCCACCTTCCCCCAGCAGCCGCGGCAGTAGTACGTGAGTGCTGAGGAACCCCCCGGTCAGACCTGTCAGAGGAGGGACGATGCCGCACATAGGCAGCGGCCAACTGATTACGGAGGATTTCCCTATAGTATTTGAGTTTGTCCTCCCTCTCAATAGCTGGGAAAAAGGCTCCCATTTTGGACCGGTAGCGAGGGTCCAATAGGGTGGAGAGCCAGAAGTCATCCCTCTACCGGATGCTGACTATTCGGCTGTCACTAGCCAGGCAAATAAGCATGCTGCGGGCCATCTGCACAAGTGACTCCGAGGGGCTCCCTGCCTCCATTTCCACTGTATACTGCCACGGTGCTTGGGGGTCATCTGCCTCGTCTTCCTCATCTCCATCCACCTCCTCCAGCTGCTCCTGCTCCTCCTCTCTTGTCACCTGGGTAGAAAATCCACTCATTTCACCAGACAATGCTTCTGCTCCAATGTCCTCCTCCTCCTACTCCTCCATTTCAGTCCCCACCGGACTCATGTGGCCACGAGATGTAGTCGCCACGTCTCCAGTCCCCTGCCCAGACAGATTTTTCAGCATCTGTTCCAAGACATGAAGCAGTGGAATGATGTTATTCATCCCGTAGTCCTGGCGACTGACAAATAACGTGTCCTCCTCGAATGGCCTCAACAAACGGCAGGTGTCACGCATGAGCTGCCACTGGCTGACATCAAAGTTACACAGGGGAGTACTTCTGTCTGCCTGGATCATCAAAAAATCGTTAATGGCCTTTCTCTGTTCATACAGTTGGTCCAACATGTGCAGGCTGGAATTCCAATGGGTGGAAACATTGCATATCAGAGTGTGTTGGGGAGGCCGTTCTGCCGCTGCAACTCGAGGAGTGTGTTCCTGGCTTTGTACGAAGGGATAAAGTGCATGCACAGTTTCCTGGCAATTTTCAGAATGTTCTGAAGATCGGTGGAAGACTTCAGGAACCTTTTCACAACCAGATTGAACACGTGCGCCATGCAGGGCGCATGGACCATCCCTCCTTGGTGCAGCGCGGACACCATGTTCCTCCCATTGTCCGTCACCATGGTTCATGATCTTGCAGAGGGTTGGGCCGGCGGGAAGAAACCGCTGCCGCGGGCCTAGATGATGGTGGTGGTGGTGTGAGGAGGAGGAGGCGGACATTGGCGCAGGAGCAGCAGTTGACAACGTGGAGGAGAAAGCGGCGTCTCCTGTCCAAGTTGTTGGTGTGCCTGGGCCGGAAGCACATTCACCCAGTGGGCCGTAAATGACATGTATCCTTGACCGTAGTTACAGCTCCAGACGTCCACGCTGCCGTGCACCTTGGAACAAACCGATAAGCTTAAGGACTGGCCCACCTTCTGTTCTACATATTTATGAAGTGCTGGTACTGCCTTTTTGGAAAAGAAATTACGGCTTGGAACACTCCATCTCGGCTCGGCACAAGCCATTAGTTCTCTGAATGGTGCAGAGTCCACCATTTGGAAAGGGAGGGACTGCAGTACCAACAACTTGGACAGGAGCACGGTCAGCTGCTGCACCTTAGGATGGTTGGACACATACTGTTGTCTCTTTGCAATCGCCTCGCTGAACGACTGCTGGCGCCATGAGTAGCGAGGAGCAGGAGCATCTGGACCGGGAGATGATGTCAAAGAGAAACGGCTCCCTTCTGCAGAGGTGGTGGAGCCTTGACTGGCTGCAATGGCATGCGTACCACCTGGCGCTCCTGCTGCTGCTGTTGCTGCGGCGGCAGGATGGACCACCACATCTGAGCCACGTTTCTCCCAGGCCACCGGATGGTGACGCTGCATGTGTTGACGCAGGGCCGTGGTACCAACGTTAGCTCCCTGGCCACGCTTCACTTTCTGCTTACAGATTCTACATATACCCATATTCGGCTCCTCCGGTGTCTTAGCAAAGAACTGCCACACCGCCGAGTATCGGATTTTACCGCCAACGCTCCGCACTGAGTGACTACTGCCGCCGCTGCCTCGCTGAGCCCCTGTGCCGCTACTTTCTTGGACCTGCGAAGCGGGTTTTTTACCCCGTGGCCGCTTGGCTCCCGACCTCACACTGCTGCTATCCTGCTGACTCACGGCCACACGACCCACTTGCTGGCTGCGCCGCTGCCTGACGCGCAAGCTGACGCCCTCTTCTCCTGATGATGATGAAGCCCTTGCCTCACCCGGCTCCCAATTGCGGTCGGCTACATCATCATCTATTTGTGTTTCATCGTCACTGCTGTCCTCATCACCGGTCTTGGTATGCAGAGGCTGACCCCTCACAACATGACCTTCCATGCCACTCTCAACATCTATACTTTGCCGCCTACTGCAAGAAGCAGGGGATATTGGCCCCATTTCTTCGCTGCCAAGTAGCTGCTGACTGCCCTCCTCAAATTGTTCATCCTCGCTATATAGTGGCGCTGAGCCCAGACCACATAGTAGATCTCTGGCTGAGGGAACCGGATGGGACAGAGGCGGGTTGAGGACAGGTGAGGGCCGCTGACCCGCTCCCGGGCCATGCCAACTAAGGGTTGTGTCTGACGTTCCCACCGACTCTTGGCTGGGGTTGTCAGATGTCATCTGGGAGACCTAGTCAACCAATCAAGAACCATTGGGTTGCTAGTCAGTACACGGCCGCTAGTTGACAGCGGCAGTTGTGGCCTCACCGAGTGACCCCTTCTGCGACGTCCCCTTGCTGTGCTGCGACCTGCTCCAGGAATGTTTGTGCCTCTGCCACTCGCAGGTGAAGAGCCTGCCACCTCTCTGTCTGACATACTGTTTGTTCTAAAATGTAAAGACACTGTTTGATGAAGATATCTGTATATGATAAATACACACCCTGTATTTGACTCCAAATGAACCCACTAAGAAGCTTGAGTAACCCTTGGATATAAATTGCGCTCCACAAATGGGCAGGAAAAATTGACTTGTATGTGCCATTCAAAAACGGCACATTAACCTTCGGATATGAATTATGCTTCAGAATTTCTTCTGTGGCGGTGAAAAACAAAGTTTCTTTTACTGAGTACAACTGCAGAACAACGCTTAATTAACCCCTGGATGTAAATTGCGCAAAAGAATTGAGCAACCAGAAACTACTAGCTTTGTAGCGTGTTACAATTGCGTGTTTTCTACACTACACAACAAGAGAAAAAATTGTAATTAACCTTTTGTTTGTGAATTATGTTACAGGAAAATTGTATTTTTTGGCGGCGAAAAAGACGGTCCCATTTTTGTTTACCACAGCAGAAAAACAACGCTTAATTAACCCCTGGATGTAAATTGCGCAAAAGAATTTAGCAACCAGAAACTACTAGCTTTGTAGCGTGTTACAATTGTATGTTTTCTACGCTACACAACAAGAGAAAAAAATTTAATTAACCTTTGCTTGTGAATTATGGTACAGGAAAATTGAATTTTTGGGAGTTGAAAAAGACGGTATATTTTTGTCACCACAGCAAAAAACAACGCTTAATTTACCCCATGATGTAAATTGCGCAAAAGAATTGAGCAACCAGAAACTACTAGCTTTGTAGCATTTTACAATTGCGTGTTTTCTCACACTACACAACAAGAGAAAAAATTGTAATTAACCTTTGCTTGTGAATTATGGTACAGGAAAATTGTAATTTTTGGCGGTGAAAAAGACGGTCTATTTTTGTCACCACAGCACAAAAACAACGCTTAATTAACCCCTGGATGTAAATTGCGCAAAAGAATTGAGCAACCAGAAACTACTAGCTTTGTAGCGTGTTACAATTGCGTGTTTTCTACGCTACACAACAAGAGAAAAAATTGTAATTAACCTTCGCTTGTGAATAATGCTACAGGAAAATTGTATTTTTGGCGGTGAAAATTACTGTTTAAATTTGTCACCAGAGCAGAAAAACAACGCTTAATTAACCCCTGGATGTAAATTGCGCAAAAGAATTGAGCAACCAGAAACTACTAGCTTTGTAGCGTGTTACAATTGCGTGTTTTCTAAGCTACACAACAAGAGAAAAATTGTAATTAACCTTTGCTTGTGAATTATGGTACAGGAAAATTTTAATTTTTTCGCGGTGAAAAAGATGGTCTTTTTGGAGTCACCACAGCAGAAAAACAACGCTTAATTAACCCCTGGATGTAAATTGCGCAAAAGAATTGAGCCCCAAAACTACTAGCTTTGTAGCGTGTTACAATTGCGTTTTTCTATGCTACACAACAAGAGAAAAAATTGTAATTAACCGTTGCTTGTGAATTATGGTACAGGAAAATTGTAATTTTTGGCGGTGAAAAAGACGGTTTCTTGGAGTCACCACAACAGCAGAACAACGCTTAATTAACCCCTGGATGTAAATTGCGCAAAAGAATTGAGCAGCCAAAAATGAAGTGGTATTTGTATTATAAAAACGCTGTTTCTTTAAATGAATACAACAGGAACTGGCTTAGATCCCCCTTGGATATTCAATGTGCTGTGAGCAGATAGCATTAAAATGTATATGCAGCTGCAGTGGACGCACACTGGACTTCAGATCCAATACACCAAAAAATCAGAAATAGAACATTAAGAGAAGCAGTCTCTGAGACAAGCTGAGACACCCCACAAAAATCACTGTATAAAAATCAGTTCTTCAGTAACAATCAGCCGCGGCAGCACCTTCCCTGATCAGTACAGTGAGAGCGGTATGAGCTCCCAGCGTCGCGCCCGGACTTATATAGTGCGGTGACATCACAGAATCCCGCCGGTCTCTGATTGGCTTCATCTCTGCACATGTCATGCAGGCTATGCCCTTCTTCCTCCCAGAGTGCTTTGCCCCATGTAACGCCATGTGCTCGCAGCCATTTTATCAATCAAAAGCACACTTCGTTCACCCGAAGTACCCCAAACTTCGACTTCGTTCAGAACCAAAGTTTTCCTGAAATTCTTAACGAATTCCACTTCGTTAGAATCAATTCGCCCATCTCTAATCGCAACATCTACTTTAAGTCATTGAAACAACAAAATAATCACCCTGTTTTCCTCAACTACATCATGAACACCCAAGCTCAACTAAATAAAATTTTAACTACTGGACAGTGGTTTGAGGGTTTTACATCTAATTTACTTCATGTCGCTTTACACTTTAAGACTTTATGATGCACTAAATAGCAATTATTGGCTTGAAAGTCTTTCCTCAGGATCTGATGGCCACCCCTGCAGCCAATAGGAATTAATTTTCTTACTGAATGAGAAAAACATCATAAGTTAGCATCAGCTCTTATGAGAACCACATGCTGTGTCCTGTGTAATTGTCGCTATAGCTGTAGCACCCAAAAAAAATTATTCTGTGAAATTGCAATAGTTTGTTTATTGTCGATCTTCTCCATTCACTTTACATAGGCTTTTACACACACCTCACACATGTATAAAATAATTATATGGTTTCCTATTGCTGTACTTAAAACAAACGGAGGCCATTCCTAAAATGTCTGTTTTACTGGATTCTAAGGGCCACATGTATGAAAACTGTTTAGGTCTAAAACTCACTCTTTTGCCCATAGTAACCTATGGGCAAAAAAGTGAGTTTTAGACCTAAACAGTTTTCATACATGTGGCCCTTATTGTCCAAATATATTAAAAATTCTAAAAAATTCTATTTAATTCAAATCTATGTCATGTGGTTCTTCGGGTACTCCTCCTACAATTTAATTACTAAATTGTGAACTACTAAAGTGCTAATGTCACTGTGTGCAGGAAGGCATCTGTTTGACGAATGGCATGGTAACACCCAATTGACTATTTAGTAATAACTTTCTAGGAGGGATAACAGTGGATCAGCACAACACGGAGTTATAAGAGAAAATGCTACAGGATTTTTTATGTCATAAGAAACAAGGGTATGTACTAAAACAGACAAGTCAAGAGATGTCATGGAGCCTCTTTTATAGTTGGTTCAAGAAATTACGATTTTACAGGATAAGTGGTATATTCTTATTTTTTTTTTAACTGATATGACAACAGATGGCAATTTTTTTAAGCCTTCATTCGTGACCCATGAATAGTTGTAAAAAAAGGTTAATGATAACCTCAAAATAACTCATAGCCTACATATTAACCTAAAGAGGTTTTTTCACTAGGCTGTTTTACTGAGCTACAAGCAGTTTTACACTCACTATGTCTCTTCAGGCTGTGGGTGGTTCTATAGCAGTGATTAGCATATCTAGGGTCTCTGTAAGTAGCTGAACCATTACACTGACAAGTGTAGCTGTTATCTCATCCGTAAACACAAGGGTACATGTGTTGTGAGTATTGAAAACAATGGCTGATCTGTAAGCTGATCTGTAATCTCTGTAATTAGTTTGATCTGGAGCTCAGTCTCTCCATGGGGTGATGTCACTCCCTGCTCTAAGCTCTATACTCTAATTAGATAGCAGAGTTATTGTCAGGTCATCATAGAAACTCATGTGTGCTCAGAGAACATAAAATGTCTCTTATCTCATGATTAAAGTAAAATTTATTGATCAGTGTATTTATAAAAAGTCTTTATTTAACTGTACTTTCATGTTGAAAGCTAAGCTTTTTAGTGAGAAAACCCCTTTTAAGATAATGTGCCAAAAAACCTTAATAATTATAAAGTGAGGATGTATAAGAGTTAAACTTGACTGCCTTTGCATGGTATCGGCTCTTATCTCAAAACAAAATCAACTGAAAAACTCTTAAAAAAGCTGAGATAACACTCTGTGCTGTGATAACATGATGCTTTATCTGATAAGTTTGGCTTTGCTACATCTGTACACTGTCATCAGTTTTTTATAGTTGTCTTGTTGCTGTAATAATGAAAATGTTTGAAAAAATTATTAAATTAAAAAAGAGACTCAAAAGCCAAGGATAACCTCACCAAGATGTTATATACTTCAAATTGTATACTGTTTAGACAAGTACAAAATACAAAAAGGGAAAAAACAGAAATAAGAAAAAGAAAGTAGGAGACCAATTGAATTTAGAAATGCTCATAGTGAATCTTAATCTTTTATTATGTCATTTTTTAAGCCCAAAACTATGTGTAGAGCATTGTTTTTCTGCCTAACAGTTACAAAATTAAAGGGGAGCTGTTTAGGGCATCACAAGGTTGTCTCTAAATTTAAGCTGACTGACGGTGGCACTGTGGGGAGGAGTTAGGCTTGAAAACATACTGTATACTTGTCACATATGAGGAGGTGCAGTGGGCCCTGACTGCCACCCAGCCCACTGTTCCTGCTTACTTGGCGTGCTGCCCCCAACTGGACGACAGTCCCTACACTAATATGTGCAGGGCCGTAAGGGAAACGCAGAGTCGATCAGTCTGCGTAAGTAACGGTACGGGTATGCCAAAGACAAAAATCAGAAGACAGAATAATAACAGGAACCAACCAAGGGTCAAATTACAGAATCAGAGGACAGGAATGTAGTCAAGGAGAAAGCCGAGGTCTGGTAAGCTGAGGTAAACAAACACGAACTGGGAAACAAGGGAAAGCGCCAAGGGATTACCTTTCACAGGCAAAAATTGACAATTCTGAGCAGGTTTAAATTAGTCGCCCGGACTCCGCCCCAGCAGCCGATTTTTGTGGCCCCCGGGCTCTCCTACCTGACCTGATTAGAAGTCCAGCTGTATTCCCAGGCTCATCAGCCCGGCCTCTCCCTGGGTGTGTTGAATGACCAGAGGGATTAACCCCTGAGGCACCTTGCTCCTCAATGGCAACAACATGTGCTGTGACAATACTACTATCTTATTATTATGTTTTATGTAAAAGTATGCATCAAACTTCTAAGCTCCCTCGGTATTCAAGGATGGATATGCACTTTTAAAAATAAATAAAAGGCCAATCTCATAAATGTTATCCTTATCCTACAGCCAACACTGGTGTTTGGTGTAAGTGCAATGTGCTTACATACAGAATCTACATACTTTTGGCAGGGATATGAAAACTGACTAGCAGTAAGACTGTCTTTGTTATCCAAAGCAACCAGAGCTCCCCTTTAATGTCATGAAGGGCTCTAAAAAAATGAAAGGGAAGCTTTGATTGGTTGCTGTGGGCAACAAAACAAAAGTCTTAGACCTAGACAGTTTTCATACATGAGGCCCATAGTGTTTATAATTATAGACTATTGCTGATATCATTGATAACCATCATCTTACAGACAGGAGAAAATTGTGCCTTGCACCCCAGGAATAGAGCGTCACAAAAATGCATAGTCAGATAACATCTACTGTATACACATTTTATTTCTACTCTTAAACAGTGGATACCATTGTGTTTTTAAAGGACAACCAGATTTTGAGCACAAATTGAATCACCTACTTTTGAAAAAATAGGAGTCAAAGGTTTCTTTCTACTGTCGCCCCTGCTCAAAATTAACTCAAAATTAACTGAGTCTGCTAACGCTAACGACTATGCTAATCTAGCAATCAAGCAAGTAACTTTCTAGCAACAGTTAATTTACGTATGCTGACAGTTCTACTACGTCAATACAAACATATCAGTCAAGCCTAGTCTAACCTGGACCTTGAAATTATCCATTGATATCAGCACCATGGACAGCATCTTCAATAGTTATTGGCTGTGAGTCCTATGGAGCAATGATATGTTTAAGATTTTATCTACAAGTCAAGAATTATTCCTCCTACTTTTGTAAAATTCTCTTTTTCATGCTTCAGAAATGAATAAAGATTAATTGGCTTCCTATAAAACTGTCCATCCAATAGAAAAATTACATTGTGAGCTCCAAGACAATATTTGTACAGCACTGTCGAATATGTTTACGCTACAGGTGTAATGAAAAGAAAAGTAATTGTTTATTAAGACTCTTGCTCAGAGTATTTTCACACGGTATAATTGTGGGGCTATTTCGGTGTGTAATTGCGCTGCAATATGCCCAAAATGCGCCTCAAATTACGGTAATTCATAGCACTCATAGAGACCTGCCAGTAGTGGCCGGGATTGGAAATAACTTAGGACCCGGCCTTTTAACCCCCTAGATGCAGCAGGGTGCTGAGCAGTTATCATGGCAGCCGGGGGTCTACTAGAAGTCTACATGGCTGCAATGTTACTAATTCTATCACACCTTGTTATAAACAGGATGTAATAGGAGAGCCATACTGTTTTTGGATGCTATCCTGCATTATCTTACTTTATGACAATGTACAATTGATTGTGCCCCATATTGGCCAAGTACCAAAAGGGGTACATGAGCACAAACCACCATATAAAAAAAATCCCAGTGCCAAAATTGTGTTTTTTTGGTCATTTTGTTCTTCCAAAGAAATGGAATAAAAAATTGCATGTATCCAAAATGTGCCAGTAAAAACTATGCCTCAGCTTTCAAAAAAGATTATTGGTCACAGAAATGGCGCTGCAGCACAAATTCAAAGAATCAAAAAATATTTGTATTTTTTCAAAGTACTAAAAGATATCAGAAACTCAAAAAAATTGGTATTGGTGGAATCATACCAACCCCAAAAAAAAGACAGCTAGTATGTTATTTATACCAAAAATTGAGCTCCATAAAAATGAGATCCCCACAAAAATGGCACAATAGTGCTTCCTTTACATTTCATCACAAATATTTTTTTTGTTTCCCAGCACATTATTTCACATTGTTAATAGCACAAAAAAAATGCATCTTTCCCCATAAAAGACAAGCCCTAATATATTTCTGTAGACGGAAAAATAAAAATATTATAGTCTTTGGAGGAGGAAAAAAACAAACATGACGTACACAAAGAGTAACTTTCTTTTACAAATTTTTATAAACTTGTCAAATCCACTTTCTGGAACAGCAATGATAATGGTGTAAAAATTTCCCACCCGGTAGGTATTTTGTCTTTTTTGGCAAATAGGGAGACATTTTATGTCCACGATTTGCTGAATAAAGCCATCCCCCTTCGTACCCACATGTTTATGTTCTGCCCAAAAAATGGGCAGAAGAATGAAAATGTTCTAAGTTTTTCGGAATGCTGACAGTGTAGAAAACTGTCTGGCAAAATATCCGTGCAGTGTGGACTGCTGGTTGGATATTCTATTAAAGTCTATGGGGGAGTGCTGCATGTTGGTTTTCAGACTGAAAAGCCAACCAATAACCCTTGCCATGGGGAAAAGCCCTTAGTGTCCTTGTTGCTTAAACCAACCAGTCAGATTTCAGCTGTGGGCACAGTTTTGATAGAAATCGTATTATGTCATCTGAAAATCTACATGTACTGTATTTTTATCTAATGTTTCTGATGAACCCTCAGGCTAACCTGATAATTCTTTCCCCTGCTTCATTCTTTTTTTGCAGTGATAGTCCTTCTGAATCGCAATATAAACCCACTATTCATTGGAAAAAGGTGCAGGTTTATAATCTGCAGTCGTTATAGGTATCAAGGCTGGCACTTAGATGATTATACACATATGATCAAACTACGAGAAGTGAATTACATTATACTTTGTAAAAGTGCAGAGAAACTAATGACACCAGAGAGGACAGATTCAGCTTTTCAAGTTGAAGCATTTGAGCGATCATGTTTGTTGAGGGAGAAGCATGTCTACATCAAAGATGTCAAAACAGACTGCATGCAACTTTGAAAGAATCTAAAGTGCAATGAAAGGTTATATGTAGGAAAATTAGAAAGTGAAAAAGTCTCATTTATCCTAGTAGAAGACCTTCCAGTGAAGATAAACCATCTGCTTCAGCGAACTAAAATCCACTTGAAAATACTACCCTTATGGCGAAATGATAATTAAACAACAGTACATCTTTTACTCTGTTAGACATTGAAATGTGCTAAGTGTTGCAATACACAGGAATACAGCGGAACATAATACAATCTCATTACACTTATTCTGCATATTTGAGACTCTGAATTGCTGATCCAAATCTATTTTATTTCATAAGCAACTCAGATGGAAAGTGTAGAAGCATTTCCATAGATGTAAGAGTGGAGTCACCGCGACCATTCATTACATGTAAAATAAATGAAATGCAAAATATGTAGCTTTTACAAACATTCAGGATTGGACTGGCCCACAGGGGAATAAAGGAAACCCCCAGTGGGGCAATGAGTATAGCAGACCTGAAGTTGTTTTTTTAATTTCATATACATCATCAGAAGAGGCAAAAAAGCATAGAAAGAGAGGCAAAATGCAAGAGGCAGAGTATAGGAGGCATGTACAGTCATTTACAGGCAGCTGTATGGTGTGCCTCTAAAATATACTCCACTGGTGGGCCCAGAAACAGCTCAACTGGTTGAACCCCAAGAGTCAACTCCACTTATGGGCTCTTGGCATTCAAGTCCGACACTGCAAACATTCCTAATGATTTTCGTATAATACAATGTACTGCTTTCTGTTTAGCTTTTGGCAAGACCTAAGTAGTTAAAATAATAAATCTTTGTACATTTTTTTCCTTTACATAGATGGTGTAGGGAATGTCTGGCATCTTAGATACTCAATGACAAGTGTTGCACAAATCTGTTCCTGTTTTGTTCAACAATAGTCAGGGTCATAGCTAGAACTATTGCCGCCCCGCTGACGCTCAGTTTGCTGCCCTGTTTTACAAGCCACACCCCCACTTTTCATACCACACCTCTTTCTACAGGTTCTTCCTCGAACTCATAAATCACAATTCTCACTTTAAAAAAATCAGGTTTTTATGTTACTATATTCTAGGATTCAAAACTTTTTTTTTACTTTTTTGTCCATGGAGCTGTGTGGGGGTTTTATATTTGCAGGATAAGCATAAAAAGCAGCCCTTGCACAAACCACAGTAGCCCACATACAATATTCTCTTTCAAGTTTTCTCTTGGTCAATCACACCACTTTCTTAAATAAAAAACACCATCAACAAAAGCAATGAGGTAAAAGTGAAACCTCTAATCACAGGTTCAGGGACAGGTGAGCACTCACTTTTACAATCAGGAACAATCGCCAATATAACCTGCAATACTACATATATAGCCCACATAGTGGTCAGACACCAGATCAGGTCGT
This sequence comes from Phyllomedusa bahiana, assembly GCA_025379985.1. Classification (NCBI taxonomy): domain Eukaryota; kingdom Metazoa; phylum Chordata; class Amphibia; order Anura; family Hylidae; genus Phyllomedusa; species Phyllomedusa bahiana. The sequence continues at coordinate 66,571 of JAODAL010009506.1, read as the reverse complement.
CATCACATGACAATGAATACAGCACTGATCCATCACAGAAACAACATAACTACTAACTTCATTGGACTCATAGGAGATGTCTTATCAAATGAGTCCCTTATTTTTCCTTTTCTCCTCCATCTGACACTGAACACCAAAATAGCGTCTCCCAGCCATGTCTCGTCCATGCAGAATTTACCACACAAACATCTTAGACCTCTCACTTTTTCAGCACTTCCCTACCAATGCCAACTTCTGGTATGGGCATCACCAATTAAGTAGGTAGGTAATAATATTGCCTCCCTTTATGGATGTAGGTATATAGGCCCCTGATTTTGCAGGTACAGTATATAGATCCCCAGTAAGTAAGTATATAGTTCCACTGTAGGTAGATATGCTCCCTTTAGTTATGTATACAGTCCATTGTAGATAGCTAGGTATACAGCCCCCTGTAGGTATAAAAAGCCCCCTGTAGACATATAACCCCCTTTAGATAGCTGGGTATACAGCCCCTTGTAGGTATCTAGTTTGCTGTAGGTATATATACAGCCCTCTGTATGTATATAGTCCTCTGTGGATAGGTAAATATACAGCCCTCTGTGGGTATATATAGATTCCCCTGTGATAGATAGGTAGATAAAGGTAGCCTCTGACTGATTGCAAAAAATATAAAAAAATATACTTACCACTTCCCATTTCCCTGCCGAGCAGGAGCTAGAGCCCTGCTTAAACGGTGTGACATCTTTACACTGCCTATGCCAAAACATTGCTCCCCGCATCTCCAAGTCCATACCCCAGAAGCTTTCTGCCTAGGAGAAAACAAATTGTGGTTTGAGACATCCAAAACCCAAATTATGTTTTACTCTGTGCCTAGTCCCAATCCAAATTGTAACCCTAACTACAAGATGGCTTTTTAGGCCTTTTTAGGGTCAACTTGCTGTACCTATCAACAGTGTAGGTCCAACAGTGCCATTACTGTGACAACACTTTCGCTTCTTTTGATTTTGAAAAAGTTATTCACAGCACACAAAAGTGAGGTATGATGCAAACAAGTGAGTGTTTGTACTTATCATATTATACAAAAAGGTTGTGACTAGCAATGTAGTTGCAGGGATAGAGGTGGACAAGATATAAAGGTAATAGAGAAGTCTCAAAAGTTCCACATGGATGGGGAATGGGACAGGCATTATATTTGCATCTACAAAGTCCTTTCTTTAGTAAATATCACCTTGATGTATGCACTAGTTTTCTTCTTCTCCTTGGAAAAGGTACATGACCTGGATAAAGGTCTGTATATTGTAGAATCCTTTGGAATATAGGTTCTCAGATCATTAAGCTTGGTCTGTTTATCGAAGATACTACTATTGTGGTACGTGCATACTAAAGAAATATGACGTATAGATAACGGTGTCCCATCTACTCTTCATGCAGAACTTTTGAGACTACCCTGCTCAAAGTGATATTTACCATGTGGATGTCTACATCTTATGACCGCCTTTATCCTGGCAGCTATATTGCTGGTCACAATCTTTTTGTATAATGTGATAAGAATAAAATCTCACTTTTTTGCACCATAATTAGAGATGGACGAATTTCTAAAAAATTCGATTCGTGGAGTTCGCAGAATTTTCTGACAAAATAAATTTCGACCCGAATAAATTTGCGATGAATTGCATTAAAACAGCTGTTTGCTGGCTGCAGAGAGCCTGCAGGGTGCTGTAGAACATTGTGCCATGTTCAATTAAGCAGAGGGAGCTTGGTTTGGTATTCATACAATGCTGTGTTTTAGTATGACACACACATGACTGCCGCCGCTCTTAGAATCGCTTCACTCTAAAATTCCCTGGGCACTTATGGGGGCAAAACTGACCAAAAAACTGAAGCGGGAATGCAGCCTGATAAAGTCATGGCAGCGCTGTCACGTCAAGGTAGGTACAGTGAGCCCTGACTGGAACCCAGCCCACTGTCCCTGCCTGCTTGACGTACTGCCTTAAACGGCAGACATCAACTGGGCGACATCATACTAGAGTGCTGGGGACATCAGGAGGTAGAATAGTCACACAGTCCAGGTCAAAACCAAATCAAGAACGCCAAGCCACAAATCAGAACCAGAGGGATAAACGTAAACAAGCTGAGGTCAAAACACGAACGGGAGCGAGGTACAAAAATTAAGAGCAAGACAGGGTCAGGAAACAAGCCGAGGTCAGGTACACGGGTGAGCAAATAACAAGCAATAGCACAAGGAATACAAGGCAGCCAGGAAATATCACAGGCGCAGCACTCAGCTAGCAGGGAGTTTAAATGTGATTCCTGGATACCGCCCCTGCAGCTGATTGGAGCGGCTTCCGGCTTCTCCCATTGGTTGGTGCGACACGCCCCCTGTCCAGAGTGGCTGGATGTCTGTCACTCACAGAGCTGCCAGCAGAATGTGTATCAAGGTGGGGTCGCTGATCAGCTGCTGCAGAACGTTGCTCCCTGCAGACTGAGCACCGCCTAGCCCTGACAAGCACCAGCTGGAAAAAAACAAGCTGAGGGCTAAGATCCTACCATAGCGTCAAAGAACACAGAAGTAGGTTACTGGAGCCGGCACAGGTCTCAGCACAGTAAGGGGACGTCACAGCAGGGGTCATTACATGAGGCCAGAGCTTTAAACCGTCACAGAATAGGACAGAACCTGTTCTGTTAAACGCTGATACATGTAGAGGCCCCCTGAATGAGTAGAGAGGGTGTCGGCAGTAATTTTGCATTGACGTCTCTGATCATTTTGCCCTTCCTTTTATCTGTCAGTGTCAGCTTTGAATCGGTCAATAATCCATTAGTATTACTAAGGCCAAAAACAAACAGGCGTTGATCCAAAACAGAGATGACCAGTAAATGGGATATCTGCATGTCTTCTGTGTTCTGTATCCACTCCTGCTTTTGGCTAGACAATCCTGATCCTTCCCATTCGTTCTGACAGGTGAAAAGAAGGGGAAAACCAAACATAGTGGCAACGTCATAGAGTGTTGAGGGTGGAAACAGCATTAAGAAACCACACTTGGTAGCAGCATGAGTAGGCCACAGAGTGGCACAATCACAGAGTGTGGCGGTCACGGCAGCAGCAACATCAGCATGAGGTCAGAGAGTGGCACAATGACAGAATGTGCAGGTGGCACAAACAGGAGTAGGCCACAGAGTGGCACAATGTAAGAGTGAGGAGGTGACACCAGCAGCAACAACAGCAGCCGCATGAGGTCAGAGAGTGACACAATGACAGAGTGTGGAGGTGGGTGTTAATACCAGTCCCTGGCAAAGATGGTGGTAGGCAGATGAAGAAACTGGCAGCAGATGTGTGGCATCAGGCGGGTGGCGGCATCAGAATAGTGGCTGAGGTAGGTAGTTTGAATTCAGACTCATTTCTTAAAGTTTTGGTGAGGTGTCATGGCTGATGTAATCTGATGTCTAAGGCATTGGTGTGTGGAAATCCTGGCCGATCCACGCCTGATTCCTCTTGACAAAGGTCAGTCGCTCCACATTTCTGGTGGACAAGCGGGTTCTCCTTGGGGTAACGATGGCCCCCGCTGCACTGAAAACCCGCTCTGATGCCACACTTCTGGCCGGGCAGGACAGCTTCTCCACTGCAAACTCGGCAAGTAGCGGCCACACATCCAGTTTTGCTGCCCAGTAGTCCAGCAGATCTTCTAACTGGGGTGGCAGAGTGCTGTCCAAGTAGGCCACGACCTGTTGGTTCAGGGTCTGCTCCAGGTTCTGCTGCTGCTGATGAGTGCCCTCCTCACTAGGCGGGTGAAGGAAGCTGCTCGTCAGCGAATCCAGGACATGAAGCAGTGGAATGACGTTATTCATCCCGTACTCCTAGCGACTGACAAATAACGTCGCCTCCTCAAACAGGAGTAGCAGTTTGACAACATGGAGGAGAAAGCGGCGTCTCCTGTCCAAGTTGTTGGTGTGGCTGGGCAGGAAGCACATTCACCCAGTGGGCCGTAAAGGACATGTACTTGCCCTGATGGTAGTTACAGCTCCACACGTCCGCACTGCCATGCACCATAGAAGAAACCGGTAGGCTCAAGGACTGGCCTGCCTTCTGTTCTATATACATGTGAAGGGCTAGTACTGCCTTTTTCAAAAAGAAAATACGGCTTGGGATTCTCCACCTCGGCTCAGCGCAAGCCATTAGTTCTCTGAACGGTGCAGAGTCCACCACTTGGAAAGGGAGAGACTGAAGTACCAACAACTTGGACAAGAGCAGCTTCTGCACATGAGGATGGTTGGATACATACTGTTGTCTCTTTGCAATCGCCTGGTTGAGTGACTGCTGGCGGCATGAGTAGCGAGGAGCAGGAGCATCTGGACCAGGAGATGATGGCAAAGACAAACAGCTCCCTTCTGCAGAGGTGGTGGAGCCTTGACTGGCTGCAATGGCATGCATACCACAGGGCGCTGCTGCTGCTCCGGCGGCAGGATGGACCACCACATCTGAGCCACGTTTCTCCCAGGCCAGCGGATGGTGATGCTGCATGTGTTGACGCAGGGCCATGGTGCCAACGTTAGCTCCCTGGCCACGCCTCACTTTCTGCCCACAGATTCTACATATTCGGCTCCTCCGGTGTCTTACCTCCAACACTCCGCACTGAGTGACCACTACCACCGCTACCTCGGTGAGCCCCTGTGCCGCTACTTTCTTGCACCTGCGAAGAGGGTCATCTACCCCGTGGCTGTTTGTCTCCCTACCTCGCACTGCTGCTACCCTGCTGACTCCCGGCCACACTACTGACTTTCTGGCTGAGCCGCTGTCCGTGGTGCAAGTTGACACCCTCCTCTTCTGACGATGATGAAGCCCTTGCTTCACCCAGCTCCCAAGTGCGATCGGCTACATCATCATCGATTATTGTTGGATCTTCACTGCTGTCCTCCTCAACGGTCTTGGTATGCAGAGGCTGACCCCTCACAACATGACCTCCCATGCCACTCTCCACATCCATACTTTGCCGCCTACTGCAAGAAGCAGGGGATGTCGGCCCCATTTCTTCGCTGCCAAGTAGCTGCTGACTGTCCTCAAATTGTTCATCCTCGCTGTATAGTGGCGCTGAGCCCAGACCACATACTAGTTCTCTGGCTGAGGGAACCGAACGGGACAGAGGCGGGTTGTGGACAGGTGAGAGCCGCTGAGCTGTTCCCGGGCCATGCCAACTAAGGGTTGTGTCTGACGAACCCACTGACTCTTGGCTGGGGTAGTCAGATGTCATCTGGGAGGACGTGGATGACCTAGTCAACCAATCAAGAACATTTGGGTTGGTGGTCAACACACAGCCACTAGATGACACCGGCAGTTCTGGCCTCACCGAGTCACCGCTGCTGCAACGTCCCCTTACTGTGCTGCGACCTGTGCCTGCTCCAGGAATGTTTGTGCCACTGCCACTCGCATGTGAAGAGCCTGCGACCTCTCTGTCTGACATACTGTTTGTGCAAAAATGTACAGACTCTGTTTAATGAAGATATCTGTACATGATAAATACACACCCTGTATTTGACTCCAAATGAACCCAGTAACAAGCTTGGGTAACCCTTGGATATAAATTGCGCTCCAGAAATGAAATATTTACTCGTATGTGGTATAGAAAAACACTGTGTATTTTACTGAATATAAAAGTACAAACGCGCTTAATTAACCCATGAATATATATTGTGCTCCAGAAATCAACAGGAGAAATTTACTCAAATGTGACGTTTAAAAAACTCTATGCATTTTACTGAATATAAAAGCACAAATATGCTTAATTAACCCTTGGATATAAAATGCGCTCCAAAAATGGAAAGATGGAATTAAAATGTATATGGGGCAGAATTAGACCCACCCTGGACTTGAGTTACAATACCCCAAAACCTGAATCATAACTATAACGGAAGAGGAGCAGTCTCTGATAAAAGCAGTGACACCCCCCACCCAAATCGCTGTTAAAAGCAATTTCCTTTGTGTGTGATCTTTTCTGCTGCAGCAGCCGCTTATATCAGGACACAATGAGATCAGTGTGAGGAGCGAGCATGGCGTCCGTACTTATAGTGCTGCAACGTCACAGAAGCCCGCCGGTCTCTGATTGGCTTGATGTCTGCACATGTCATTTAGGGTCTTCCTTTCTTCCTCCCAGAGTTCTCTTCCCCATGTCACGCCATGTGCTTGCTGCCATTTTAGAAATAAAAAACACGCTTCATTTCCGCGAATCACCCCTGTTTTGCCAACTATTTGTGTGGGTCCTGAACGGCTTTAAAGAAGGCAACATCCAATGCTTTATTTACTTTATTATATGAGTAACTCAATGATTACATAAAACTACAAGAAGATAGTGTGATATTGTATTTACTTTTGCATAATATAGATTATAAAGGCAAGGCATGCATAATATTGGTTACAAAGGCAAAGCACGCATAATAAGGATTACAAATACTTACATCACATCTATATATGGGTCAAAGCTTCATCAGGCATCTTATAAGCTTCATCTATTGGCATCAACTGGTAACACGGACCAGCGAAGATAGAGAGATATTCCTGAGACAACACCGTGCACGGGTGCCCCCATATACAGGTCCAAGCTCCACCAGGCATCTTATCAGCATCATCTATCAATAACATCAGCTGGGAGAAGGGGCCAGCGAGATAGAGAGATCTACCTGGGATATCCACACTGTGGCGGCGAGGCGTCCCTCTTTAGCCCACAGGTACAGCTACTTCTAACTTCACAGCAAACTTTCCCAGCTTATATCTTACTTGAAACAAATGCCCGCGTAACCAAGTGTTAAGCAAGCTGACAGACCAGTACTTTTCCAGTATAAGGCCTCCCTCCTTCGAATGGCCAGTTCTTAAGAGGTTAACCTGGCACTGGAAAAATCCATGACTTGATGCTGTACACCTGGGTTCCCATGATTTCCCTCTAAACATCGCCGGGTAGTAATTGTTTACATCAGCACAGAGCTATGTGGCTTACTCAGTACAACTCTCCCACAACAACGAGGCCCTGATAACAACCCTCTGTGTCAATATAGTGTTTCTTACAAACATTTACCAAGCGGTAGGAAAATTACAGCTTAAGATCCATTATTCTTAAAGAGATACTGACAATATGGATTCCGGATGGTCAATAAATCTATTAGCACTACATTCCACCCTTGACCATCCACAATCCATATTTTATCTATATACAACACCATATCCCAAGGGAATGGCTTCAGCAGAAGAGCAACATATTGCTATAAGAGAAGGAATACACCGTGTACAGCAGCATAATGCAATGCAAGCACAAACTATAGCGAGAAGTACTCCTAAAATATAGCGTAAATAACCAAGATCAGGTAGCCAGGAAAATAACCAATCCCACCATTTACCATTACTCTGTGTGATGTGAACTGATCTCTCTGGGACTGCAAATCCTGGCTATGATCTGACAAGTTAAAGCAACACCTATTCTGAAACTCTTGGTAATCATGGTGGTGAATTAATAACAAATAATCTATAGCCGCTCTATTCTGTAAGATAGCTTTTTGATAACTTTGTGTATCTAATACTATTTCTTAGGCGCTACTGGTAGTATTTATTGATCTAGCTACCAGGCAAGATAATCTCCCTTAAAGCCTTAGCAGCATATGCAGCTACGGCAGGGGATCCTACAAGCATAAGGGGTAACCCTAGAATTTCTGACTGTCAATCTGGACTCTAAATGGTCAATAAATCCACCCTTGACCATTCAGAATCCATATATCATTTTCATTATGCCCCCTTTTTTTTCCCCAACTCATATTTTTATTTGCTGACATTTCCCTATCTTATTTGGATTATAAATCATTTGATAGCATAATTCAGCGGATGCAATATTTTGAGCCTATACATCATATCTTCAGCAAGGAAATCCTTTCCAGCACAGTTTATACAAGCATAATATGAATGGTATGTATAATTCTGGATCACATCTCCGTCTACGATCTCCTTATCTTGGAAAGACCCCTCCCCCCCCCTGTAAATTTTGTCCATAGATGCGAGGGGGTTGGTACAGCTACCATGCAAGTCTCTAGTATATCAGTTTTTGTCTACATAAATGTTCATCAATTGTGCCAAATAAAGATTCTGTTTAATTCTCCATAATGCCATATTCACCTTCTCTGGCACTTCCTCTCTTTGTTTATGCAACGATTGGGTAATAACAGAGACCAAATGGACCATGCCTGCAATACCGATCAACCACCGTCTCCAAGTTTGGATTGGATACTGAAAAGAAAGAACAGAGCTATTATTCTCTGAGATAACATCTGTTTCCCACTTTTCTTCTCCTGGTTTCCTTGCTGCCAATTTTGTCATGAAAGTAAATGATCATCCACCCATTTTGTATGGGCCTAGTACATAACACAGTCAACCATTTTACTGCTTCTAAACCAAAAGATATGGAAACTGTTCCTGCCCTCTCCAAATATTCTTTCACTAGATATTAGCATAAAACCCCTAATACCTTCTATGTCATAAATCTTCACTACATCATGGCATCTTATTTAACAATTAACTATTCTTCATTTATTAATATTTGCCCTAGAGTATTCTTTTGTTTTTTCTCAGGCCTTTACTCTCTAGGGACAGATTAATATGCAACAAAGAAAAGACACAGCTTATCATGCAATATGACATTGACCATTTAGGGAGACATGTATGAATTCGAACTTTTTTTACTTGGTGCCGACACTCCAGTTCTAAATAGATATAGAAGAGTGTAGAATACGACAGTATAAAGATTTTTGGCGAATTACATAGAGCTTAATGCGCCAAACTTTGTATGGGCATAGAGTGTAATGCGCCAAACTTGGCGCACTAAGCTATATGTAATGCGCCAAAAATCTGTCGTATTCTACACTCTCAGAATCTCATAATCCGAGCATTGAAACATTAAGAGGGCGACATGTATGAATTCAAATGCATACTTTTTATTTTACTTGGCGCCAACACCACAGTTCTAAATAGATATAGAAGAGTGTAGAATACGACAGATTTTTGGCGCATTGCATTGAGTTTAGTGCGCCAAGTTTGCCGCATTACACTCTATGCCTATACAAAGTTTGGCACATTAAGCTCTATGTAATGCGCCAAAAATCTGTGTGTCGGCACCAAGTAAAAAAAAGTACGCATTCGAATTCATACATGTCGCCCTCATTATTCAAAACAATCAGGTTAGTCGCAATGCGCAATAGACATCACAACAAAAACATGAAACAAACAACACATCACAGGGCCCATCACATCACACCCATGGGGTCACATCACACTGACTGGGGAAACACACTGGTGTCTCCCCTTTAACACAAAGGAATTCTTTGTTAACTTTTTATAAATTGGAGCTCCAAACAAAAAAGTATCCAATAGAGGTGCACAGTTGTGTTACATTTGGGAACACATTGGCCTAAATTCTAATTTTTACCAAAAACCCAGTAGTACTACCAAATAAACTCAGGGTTGACTTTTCCTGTGCCCCGGGGCTTGATTTCAACAAGTGATAGCGCTGATGACTTCTATTAGATATCATTGGATCACTAGAAATCTTTTTTTGTTTTCCTCCACTCCTGCAAATAAACAGAAAATTAATCAACCCCCCCCCCCCCTCCCAGACAATTCAACGTTCAGGGAAAGCAAACATTAGCAAAAGGCATCCATAAAAACAGCATAACAAAAACTTTTTCAAAACTAAAATGTGTGCACAATGCAAGGTATCAAAAATGAGCTCAGTAAATACCACGTGGATTTATCTTTAACAAAAGCCAATTTAAGAGGATATCCTTTATATCACAACTATAGGTCACTTTTAAACCAGACATGACATACATTATATATGCTTACAATATATGCTTACACAAGTATATTCTCTATGTTCCATACATCATCTACAGACCTGTTACCTAATTACCTGTAAAAACAAAAACACGTCAATTACACACAAACAACTTTTTCCTTCAATAAAGAACAATTAACTCCAATATATCAGGAAGATTTGCCTGGAAGAGAACACACAAAATGTCAGTCATAAGTAATATCTCTTATATTAAATAGTAAACTCAGTCCATTCACAATATGCGGCCGTCTAAACTTTCCAGATGTAAATATACTTTCTACAAGTACATATCCTTGCCGTGTAATGAGCTGCAAACTGTTCTTATCTACTGACCAAAGACAAGAATTTTATCCCACACTCAAGGCTATACACTCCCGGGAACATTTATAGGCTGTACATCAAGTTTTGTATACCTATATCTTAACTATTCCATTAGAAGTCTCTATGTTACAGAGACTGGACAGAACCATAAAACAAATGCTGCATTATCACAATCTACACATTCTCCGGTGGCTCAAACATTCTTGCAACACAGAACACAACACAAGAACAAATTTACAAACAAAGAAATCCAAACATATGACAACATTTGACTCTGAACACAGAACTGAACCCGTCTAAAATAGTAACTCCATAGACCGGACATCAGACTCTACACATTAATTTAGAGACAATAAAGCTTTCACACTGCTTATCTGTACACATAAAACCACTTTTAATATGTATACGCTGCATGTGTTTCTCTAGAGATAACATGCCAGATAAAGAGACCTGAGTCTTAGCTATTATAAGGGTCTCTTATATGCCGGATTGCTATTTTCCTAAAATGTGTATTTAAAACATCTCTAAATTCTATCTCACCTGCTTTTCCACTACTACATTACTTACTTTTTTTTTTCCTCTTTGTTTTTTTTTCAAGAACTAAATACATTCTTCATGCGGTCTCCTATAAGCCCGTAACAAAATCCAACCTCTTAAGGAATTGAATGTAGTAGCATGCAATTCCTTGTTCCTTTCAATGTTCACCCTTTGCAAATGTGTAACCCCATCAGTTGGTTCCACATCTTTTATACACTTATCCCCTGATTCACTCAATGCAATATATTGTGACCACTTATTGGCCAAAACACAATAGGGAGCCTGCTCCCAGCCTGAAATATCAACAGATATATTTACAACCTCTTTCTTCTTAAAGAGAGACATGTTTTACACAATTTCACACTATATTCCGGATTATTGGATGGAGGTTCAAAATTCCAGACTATTGGAATCTTGCTAAAATCTGTTTTTTAAGTTCAGGAGGTCGCTATCAACACTCCCTTAATCAGAAAAACCTTTTTCCATGTGTTTTACACCATATTCCGGATTATCGGAATTTTGCTAAAATCTGCTTTTTAAGGTCAGGAGGTCGCTATCAACACTCCCTTAATCAGAAAAACCTTTTTCCATGTGTTTTTCACCATATTCCAGATTATCAGAATTTTGCTAAAATCTGCTTTTTAAGGTCAGGAGGTCGCTATCAACACTCCCTTAATCAGAAAAACCTTTTTCCATGTGTTTTTCACCATATTCCGGATTATCAGAATTTTGCTAAAATCTGCTTTTTAAGGTCAGGAGGTCACTATCAACACTCCCTTAATCAGAAAAACCTTCTGCCGTATGTTTAACACTTCTGGTACCAAATGTTTTGCCAACTATTTGTGTGGGTCCTGAACGGCTTTAAAGAAGGCAACATCCAATGCTTTATTTACTTTATTATATGAGTAACTCAATGATTACATAAAACTACAAGAAGATAGTGTGATATTGTATATACTTTTGCATAATATAGATTATAAAGGCAAGGCATGCATAATATTGGTTACAAAGGCAAAGCACGCATAATAAGGATTACAAATACTTACATCACATCTATATATGGGTCAAAGCTTCATCAGGCATCTTATAAGCTTCATCTATTGGCATCAACTGGTAACACGGACCAGCGAAGATAGAGAGATATTCCTGAGACAACACCGTGCACGGGTGCCCCCATATACAGGTCCAAGCTCCACCAGGCATCTTATCAGCATCATCTATCAATAACATCAGCTGGGAGAAGGGGCCAGCGAGATAGAGAGATCTACCTGGGGTATCCACACTGTGGCGGCGAGGCGTCCCTCTTTAGCCCACAGGTACAGCTACTTCTAACTTCGCAGCAAACTTTCCCAGCTTATATCTTACTTGAAACAAATGCCTGCGTAACCAAGTGTTACGCAAGCTGACAGACCAGTACTTTTCCAGTATAAGGCCTCCCTCCTTCGAATGGCCAGTTCTTAAGAGGTTAACCTGGCACTGGAAAAATCCATGACTTGATGCTGTACACCTGGGTTCCCATGATTTCCCTCTAAACATCGCCGGGTAGTAATTGTTTACATCAGCACAGAGCTATGTGGCTTACTCAGTACAACTCTCCCACAACAACGAGGCCCTGATAACAACCCTCTGTGTCAATATAGTGTTTCTCATAAACATTTACCAAGCGCTAGGAAAATTACAGCTTAAGATCCATTATTCTTAAAGAGATACTGACAATATGGATTCCGGATGGTCAATAAATCTATTAGCACTAGAACCCCAAACTTCGACTTTGTGCAGAACCGAAGCTTTCCTGATATTCTAAACGAATTCCACTTCGTTAGAATCGATTCGCCCATCTCTAACCATAATTCGTTTTTGTGTGCCAAGGATAACTTTTTATATGAATAATTGAGGCCATTGAGACCTCCCCTATTTACAGAGTGCAAATTTATCATGTCTACTGGTCATCACTTTTGCTCCAACTTTGCTTCAGGTCTAATGTACTGTGTGAACAGAAGAGACCTTGAAATTATTGTAATATTAGAGCAACAACACCGCTGGACCTACAAAACATGACAGAGAGGTAAGTTTACCATAAAAAGGCCTAAAAACCCTAAACCCAACATATGGTTATCACTATGGGTAGAAATCTTTTTGTGATTTACGCCAGTTTTTTATTTGGGCCAATCCAAGTCAAATTGCTGATATTTGACTTTGACCTGAATCCACAGCACAACAATATCAATGACTCACAACAAATTAAAGGAGTTGCCTTATCAAGAAAACCTCCTTCAGGACATATAGAAGAAGGCAATCCCCCAGTAGAGTCTAACCTCTACAAGCTACAGTGAAGAACCCCTGAGTAAGATTGATTCTTACTCTGGCAGACCTGGCATGCCCATGTATTACTACTTTTTCCCTGCAGCATCTATGTCAAATAAATGTATGACCAACACTAACGGTAATAGCAGGTGCTTCCTGGGAGTAAATGCAGACAAACTCACCAGCTAACCATTGTACCCAAATATAAGTATTTAAAAAATAATTGTCTACATGGATTGAACAGCAATATAAATTCTATCTCATTCAATAGGTATTATCAAAATAACAAACATTACAAATAAAAATTGTTTAACTATACAATGTTCCTACTACTTGCTACTTGCATAGCCTAGTTGATATAACTTATATCTTTTGTTAATAGTGCCATCTGATGTTTTTTTCTCATATATTGATGAGCATGCCCAGTCATACTAATGAGAGCCGCCATACAGCTACTAACTGTCACAGGGGCATAGATTAGAAGTAAGGGGGTAATGGGAAATGTAGTTCTGATCAGTGGAGAAATAGTCATGTGACCAATGCAAAGTCCTGCCAAATAACTAGAAATACTGATGATATGAATAGTGCAGGCGTGGGATATAGGGGCAAAGACAAAAGGTGATGTGAGAGTTATTTTTCTCTGAAAGTTTTCTTCATTACCGCAGCATGAGATCTTATAAAAGCGGACAAGTAATATTAACCCTTGCCGACTTTGGACATATGAGTACAACCTAATGCTGGTAAGGGGCTTTGCAGTGGGATTGTATTACAATGCATTAGGCTGTATAAATGATCATGTCCCCTTGTGATGAAGCATCCTATGAGGAATCAAAGTTTAAGTAAAAAAAAAAAGTTTTAAAGTGTAAAAAAATATTAAAAGTTCAAATCACCGACCTTTTGCCATTTTACAGAAAAAAAATAGTTAGAAAGTTACACATATTTGATATCGCCGCTGTAACGGCTGGGTAGTGGATCCGCTGGTCAACCGCAAGCGATGGTAGTTAAGCCATGCCAGGGAACGGAATCTAAGTAGCCCCCGGTTTTCACCAGAGCCCGCCGCAAAGCGGGATGGACTTGCTGCGGCGTGAGGCTACCAGGTCGTCCCCCCTGACATGACTTGCCTGCGGTGGCAGCCGAGGTGCAGCGTAGTACAGAGTCGTAGTCCGAGAATCGGAGTCGTAGGCAGGCAGGAGGTCAGGGCAGGCGGCAAGGGTTCATGGTTGTGGACAGGCAGGAAGGTCAGGGCTTGCGGCAGAGGTTCGGAGTCGAGAAACGTAGCAAGAGGTCTGGTACACGGTAAGGCGAGAATATACTTAGGGAACGCTTTAGCTAAGGCACGAGGCAACATAGATCCAGCACAGAGTGACAGTGAGCGTAACCTTAAATAGAGGAGGCGTCTGGCAATTAGCCAATTAAAGGGACGCTGGCCCTTTAAATCTTCGAGAACGAGCGCGCGCGCGCCTTAGAGGACGGGCACGCGTGCCTCGGCCGGCAGAGGGCGCGGACGGGACAGGAACGAGGTCAGGTGAGTCCCTGTGCGCTGCAGGACCGCCGCTCGTCCTGCGGACAGCGTCGCGCCCCGGGCCCGGCACACACCCTGGGGGGCAGACACGGGTGCGCCCGCGGCCCGCGGGCCGAGGAGAGGGAGCACCCGTGACAGCCGCATCCCAAAAAGTCAGATCTATTAAAATATAACATAATATATACCGCTCCTTCCTGAGCAGTATGATGGTTAGACATTCCCATCTTGTTTGTACTTGCTTAGAATTGTTTGTACAGATGAACGAGTCACCTTCAGGTATCTGGAAATGGCAGCCAAGGATGAACCAGACATGTGAAAGTCCACAATTCTCTTACTGATTTCTTGGCTGATTTCTTTAGACTTTCCCATGATGTTACACACAGAAGCAGTGTGTTTCTGGTATGAATTAAAAAAAAACATCTACAGGTTTGTCTCTAATTAACTCAGATGTTGACAATAGACATGACAACATCATATGGGCTGTGCCAAATTGTTTAAAGGTGTAGTAATCCTAGTATATGTAAACTTTTGACTTCGCAGAAAGTAATAAAAATGCCTTAAAAATGCTCTCTCTCATTATTCTGTCATTTGGCAAATATAAATAATTTTGGTTTCTAATTGACCTAAAACAGATAAGGTGTATTCTGATTTCATGTCAGATAGTGAGAAAAACATGCATATGTGTCTTTTTATATAGTCTGGGTAAACTTCTGGCTTCAACTGTATATTGTATACACTAGCTTAGCTCTTGGATGCCATCTTGCACCATCCTGGAGGTCTTTTAGCTAATGGATCGCTGTCTTTTTGTTAGACGATTGGCACACTAACAAATGGTACTCCAACACCAGACTTCTGTTTAACACTGGCCTCCACCAGTGTGTGTGTGTTTATGTGCGTGTGTGTGTGTGTGTGTGTGTATATATATATATATATATATATATATATATATATATATATATATATATATATATATGGCTAAGCATTTTAAAACAATGCTAATGTTTCAGGTCTGGACATGTCTTATTGTCTACTCAGTGCTGTGGTAACTCTTGCATTTTTATCCTAATTCATGGGAAAGTTAATCATATAGGTCATACCCATTGTTAACAGGTGCCTATGCATATAGCCATGACATTTCTGCTGATAAACAGCTGTAGAATGGGTCTTTAGAGTGCCCTGTTAAATTCAATATGCCATTTTCTTAAAATGCCTTTTCAACAAGCCATTTCATCAACTATCTGCCCTGCTGGAGCTGCCATGTGCAAAGTTCACATAAGAAGTCTGTTGAATGCTATTGCATGGAGTATGTAAGTTTGAAGTTCCAAACTTCCTACGCCAGCAACATCAGCACAAGAACTGTTCATCTGAAGCCTTATGGACTGGGTTTTCAAGGCTTATCAGCCATAAAACAGCCTGAGATCACAATTTTCAATGTCAAGTGACAGCTGGAATAGTGTAAAGCACGCTGCTATTGGAGCAATGGAAACATGTTCCCTGGATTAATGAATCATGCATCACCATCTGGAAGTCTGATGAATATATCCTGGTTAGAAGGATGCCAGGAAAAACTTCCTGCCCAAATGTGCAACACCAACTGTAAAGTTTATTGGAGGAGGAGTAATGGTCTGTTATTTGTATGGCCACCTTCATTCCAGTGAAAGGATGTCTTAACACTACTCTAAGCAATAACATTCTGGAGAACCCTTCGCAAAAACTATGGATTGTATTAGTATGGCTAGGTCCCCAAGCAAAAGTTGTCTGAGTTTTGTGTAGAAGAAGTTGACATGTCTACACACAGTTCAAAGCATAAACTCATCACACACCTTTAAATCAAGTCTTATCGGCCAATAGCAACATTAACTTGGAATTGTTTGCTTAAATGGACACAAATTCCAAATTCTAGTGGAAAGCCTTCCCAGAAAAAGGCTGTCGTCTTTAATGTTGAGCGAAGAGAGGCCTAACTATGTATAGCTCTGGACCAGGGGTGTAATCCCAAAAAGTGGCCAGGTCTGAGAATGCAAATGCAGGGCTATCCGATTAGAATTATTTTTGCAGGCAGACTTTGGAAAGTACAGAGCGTGGTTATGCAAACAGGGTCTGTAGAGAGGTATGGATTTTCAAGTTAACTTGATAATGATATCATGGCTTTCTGTGTTACCTGCTCTTGTTATAACAAAGAAGACATTGGGAATAAATGAAAAAGTTGAACAAACTTTTTGTGCCATCGACTTTGTTACATCTTGTTACATTACATTACATATTTCTACATTATTGCATGATACCACCATACATTAACCATATAGTGGTCGATATCAGCTCTGGTCATAGACACTCTTTTATTTTCTTCTTGACTTATGACAGTACAATGCTTCCCCTTTTTGCATAGAGAGTGTCGCTCACAGTATCATGAAATAATAAGCATGGGATGGCCACTGTGTACATTTTCCATGCTGCCATACTGCAAGGGTCAGACTGCATTCACCCCACAGACGACATGCAGCCGATATTGTCAGCACCCTGTCCATTCAGCTGCTCTGTGTGACCCAGAAGATTACTCAGATGACAGAATCAAAATGTAAATTGACATATCAGCATCCATACAGACATTGGCAGGGAAAAGGATTTTCAAAAAGCAAAACAAGGAGTCACTATCATCTAAGGTCAGCGGTAGACAAGGCCCAATGGCATAGGTGACTTGTCTGTCTGATTTAAGTTGCCTGAAACAATATTCAACGGTACTAGAAATATTGCATACCAGCTGAGTGCATTACGAACTATGGGCGACATGTATGATCGGGATTTGCGCCTGTTTTCTGGCGTATCCTGCGCCTCACTGGCTCGAATCCCCTGTCGGACGCAGGGATGCGATGTTAGGTGCAGCGTTCGCCACTTTCGGATGCGCCTCACATGAAGGGGCGTGCAATGGGCGCGGTGTGGGCGTTCCGGGGTGGGAAGCGGCGCGTTCGAAAACTCCGAGGCATGCATGATCGCGGGTCGGCAAAGTGCGGCGCATTGCAGTGCTCGCCAGCTCCGACGGGGCTCAACCAATCAGCTCTTTTCAGCCTTTTTTACTGTATTTTGAACTGTCCGCCTTTTCATTTGATTGGTCCATACTTCTCCATAGCTTATAATGGGTCACTCATATTCTGATTGGTTGGTTTCTGCCGACCAATGGGAAGAGCTTAAAGATTTAGAATTATTGTATTTCCCGGCAGTTCCTGATGTAGCGCCGGTGACGGAGACAAATGCATTGTTAGGGATTTGATTGATTTATGTTTATAGAAGGTTTTAGCTCTTTTTCATTTTATTTTACACCTAATAAAAAGGAGCTGAGAGCCGAGATTTCATTGCCCCCATCTCTCCATTGACTACAATGGGACAAAGCAGCTCGCGCTCTAATTGGACGGGATAGCCAAGCCCCCGCTAGCTCAACCAATCAGCTCTTGTCTGCCTTTTTACTGTATTTTGAACTGTCCTGCCTTTGAATTTGATTGGTCAATACTTCTCCATAGGTTATAATGGGTCCCTGTCGCTCCTATTCTGATTGGCCAGGATTGCCAAGCCCCCGCTATCTCAACCAATGAACTCTTTTCTGCATTTTTACGGTATTTTGAACTTTCCCGCCTTTGATTTTGATTGGTCAATACTTTTCCATAGGTTTTAATGGTTCACTGTCGCTCTTATTCTGATTGGCTGGTTTCTGCCGACCAATGAGAATAGCTTACAGAATTTGAATTACTGTATTTCCTGGCAATTTTCAATATCCACATTCCCAATGTAGCGCGGTTCTAGATTTTTGGAAAGTGATTTTATTTATGTATTTTTTAGTAGGTTTGAGCTCTTTTTCAGAGAATGTTTTACACCTAATAAAGGCGATTTTTTTATTCATACTCCAAGCCGCATGGACATCTTTAATGATTTTTCTCTGTTTTCCAGCCTGTCTCGAATCGGAATACATATTCTGACTCCAATACGCTGACAGCAAGTGTGAAGTTCATCAGGTCCATGTAGTAATGAAAGTCTGTATTAAACTGTAAACTTACTTCAGCAATCTTGTCAGACACTGTCAACTCAATTGCTCCGGCGTGTATGAAGAACCAACAGGAATTTATTCCAGGCTGAATCTTGTAGTTTACACCAAAGTAGTAGGTGAAAAGATGATAACTTTACCGAGCTGATGCAGAGAATAAGATTACAGTGCTTCAGTCAGACAGAAAGATGGAGAAGGCTAGAAGAAGGGAGGAGCTGAATACCTCAGAGCACACATACAGGAAGACTAGAGGGACAAACTTAGGAACAATACAAAGCAGTAATAGAAATTACAATACTGATTATGAACCATGAAGTCATGGGACATGACAATACATGTGAGGCGCAGTCCCGCACTGCGCCTAAGTCCCTGCACTGCGCCCCACACACTGGCGAGGAGCGGCGGACTTTACACGGCATGTACGAGCGCAGCTCCTCGGGCGGTGAATCTTAGGCGCAGTCCCGCACTGCGCCTAAGTCCCGCACTGCGCCTCACACACTGACGAGGCACTGCGGACTTTACACCGCATGTATGAGCGCGCCTCGGCACCGACATACATGAGGCACAAAGTTCGCCGGAAAACTGGCGGAAACATGCGCTCCACGTGGCGAGATTCATACATGTCGCCCTATGTGCCTACAATGAAGTTATACTTATGGCGACATGTAAGAATGGGGCTGTGCCAGTTATCTGGTGTCAAAAAGCTTTAGTAGACCTGTTCTATAGATGTATGAACAGTCACATTCCAAACTTTGTTGCGATCAACACCAGTGCAACACTTTTTAATGCGCAAAGATTTTGGGCATTCTGGGGGCGTCGCATCACATTCATAGAATCAGACACATTTATGATTCTTTGATGCCAAAGTTGGCGCAGAACAGTTAGAACAGCCAGACCAGGTTAAAGGTAGTGCCTGAGCCAGATTTTTTGTATTTGCACTAGACTGTGCCTGTATGTATGACCTGCAGAAGAACAGGTTCATACATTCTGACGCATTCTACACTACCTTAAAGCAATTTTGAACTGGCCTGTCAGTGCCAGGATACATAAATGTCGCCCTTAGTGTAGTAATTAGATAAGGAACTGCAATACAGCCCCATTTACTTCAAAAGGGTTGTGTTTTCCACAAAACACCCGAACCAAGAGACAGTCTGGAGAGAAAAAACAAAAAGAGCTTCAGCAAGTTTTCTTTATAGCTCAATGGGGACCAGCAGTGGGACATATATTAGCAATATGCCTTCATTTATTATCTCTAGGTGAATTTGCCCCACTTTGACTTCAAAATGTGTTCATAGTTGGTGTAACTTTATTTTCCATACAACTGTATCTGCCCCCGGAAAAAAAAAAAACATTCATACTTTTTACCCCAACCGGATAAATAAGGTAAAACTTTCTGGGTGATGTGATGTTCATTTTCTTGACAAGTCTATTGTCTATTAAACAATCCAATTATTATATTATGCTAATAAAATAAGGATTAAATTTTCCTTCTCACTTTTGAATGAAAGAGTTTGATGATGCCTAAAATAACCGATAAACCGCTTCACAACGTGCATTAATTTGTTACACAATGCAGTAATGAAGCATACTAATTCATGCATAAATTAACCACAAGTCTCTTGTTTCCATTTAGATAAAAGTTCATTTTGCACTAAGATGTATTCCCATTTGTCTGGAAACAATAGGACAGGTGCATGCCCTTTAATGTACCATGATCCAAGAGGCAGGAAGGAAGTTTTACACCTGGTTTTCCATTCTGTGTACTCCTCTGCCTCGGCTAATTTTCCCAATGTCATGTTTGTTACAACCAAAACTGTCAAAGAGAATTACCACTTTGAAACATGATGTCCTAATTTTGGCAGTTTGCATCTTTAGCTGCTTTGCTCTTCTTTTAGAAAGTTGTTGTTACCATATATTTAACAAACATGAGTCATGGATGAGACTTCAGAGTATATTGCATATTTAATCCCATTTAGGACTATCAACTATAAAACAGATCTTATATCCATGCCTGTAAAACCTTTTCTTTTTGATGTATTTGCTGTTGCAGAATGGTTTCTACATTGAAGCAGCTAGAGACTGTTAGCAAATCTCAGCTCATCTAGGACTAAACCAACATATTTATCATACAGGTGCTAGTTGTCTACTAAGCAAAATCATACCTTACGGGATAATACTCTATGTCATTGAGATAACCATTCATCCATGAGCATAACTATAGTGGTAGCAGCCTAACAGCTGCTGTGGGGCACAGAGGTTAGGGTGCTCATTCTGGTGCAGGAACATTGCAATATTTTAGTAGGAAATAACAACTAAGTAGCTTTTTTACTATCTAGCACTTCTATGTTAGTTCTTTAATATATTGCAATAATTCATACCTATAATTATTGCTCATTTAACTCCTGCTTCATGTTATGATGGGGCCCGTCTAATTTTACTATGAATGCTAGTTATTCCCCTAAATTTATCAATGAGGGTTGCTAAAACATAAACTGGCTATATGTACATTATTTTCCATTTCACGTTTTATAAAGTTCTGTCACCAATAGTATTACATCAGTGTAAGACAGGATGAAGAATGGAGATGATCTTTAAATTGAATGTCCACCTTTTCATTTTAAGGTCTATCATTTAGGCCTGGTTAGTTTTTAAATATGTAATTTAAACAGTTTAAGGTCTGTTGAAAGAAGTCTAAAGACGTAGTGTGGATCCTTGCATTGTTTCAAACAGGTCACAACGTAGTAAAATAATAAAACAAGTATTACTCATATTGTCATGAGACCAAGACAACACCTTACAAATGATCAACAGACCACGCTGATGTAAATGGTAACGAATGGTCACGCTTTAACACTCTAAGCTCAGTGGCCAATTCTGTCTGAGAGCAACCTGCTTGAAGCCTCGCAATAGTGAGGTATTGCTGATCGATTGTAAGGTGTTGTCTTGGTCTCATGATGTCCAAATGGGAACAGCATGATAAGGAGGACTGTTTAAATCCCAATTAATGTTAATCCCCTAAATGTATTGGCTGATTCAAGGATCAAACACCTATTGTGAATTTTGCCATGAAGCTCCTTGTTAGAGATCAGCAAGTTGTGCAAGAAGTACTGAAACATTGAACAGTTGGACAGGCGCATTCTAAAGCTAAGAGATGATCTCATTTATTTTATCTAAAAAAAATTATCCAGACATTTAGGTTCATTCTGAAATGTCAACTAAAAGCCAAATTTCCCTAACTGTTTGTGAGTAGTGTATAGAAAGGTTTCCATAATGCCACCCCCCCTTTCCTTCTGTCCTCTGGTAACATATGTAAAGGTTTCAATAAAGCCCTCACCCTTGCTTTTTTCTTACTTTAAGATATGTACAGGTTTCTATCATGTCCCCTCTTTTTCCTTCATTCTTCCTATAATATATGTATAGGTTTCCATATTGCCCCTCTCCTTTTCCTACTTGTTACCTGCAAAATGTACCCCACTTTGTTTTCTTTCCTCTTGCAACATATATAAAAGTTTATATCATGTCTAATTTTTTTTCTGCCTTCTACCACTTTTTGCATTTTCAGATTCATTTAATTTTATCACAATTCTTTTGTAGGTGCGATCTCCAGAACTGTAAATAACTATTTATTATTATTATTATTATTATTATTATTATTATTATTATTATTATTATTCATATATTCAGAATATATCAGACAAGTCTTGTTAGAATTCACATTTTAAAGGAAATGAGTAAAAACCACAGAGAAAATTTTAAGTTGCAGTTAATTCATTTTGCAGTAACAGGTGCACTAAAATGATTTCTTCAACAATTTTCATATTATATTGCCCTGGGAGACAGTGTCTCACTTGGTGGGATGGCAGCATTCCAGTAAGCCATTGGTGCATGCCAAGGTTCCCAGCTGTCCCTCTAAGTGAAATGGTCATGAATTCTGTTTCTCTAACAAATATTGTGTTGTCTTTATTAGAAAGCTACAGGAAATAGTTAAAAACATTGTTATAAGCACTAATAATGTCAATGCTATTTGTTTATTATCACACAACTTTTATTTCTATTACATGGATATGAAAACAGGTTATGATAAAGACTCGGACATAAAATCCATGGAGATGTGGGTCCATTAATATTCAGGTATTCAGGTATAGGTAGAGGGCAAAGTTCGTCAGGAGGACGAGTTCGGGGAACCTTTGCCCGAGAGTAGACTTCACAAGATACCACATAGGCCTCAACATCACGAGACAACAAAGGCCACCTGTAGATACAAGAAATAAATCTTTTTGTGCCAGAGACTCCAGGATGTCCAGATAATACAGAATAATGAAATTATTTTAATAATCATAGCCGGAACTGAGTGGGGACAAAGACCTTTGAAACAGAACAATTAACAGGTCTCCTATCCTGGTGGGTCTTAATCTCAGTGGCTAAATGAGGGGAAATAGCTGAGACAACAGTCTCCTAGGGCAAGATAGGTACTGGATCCTCTTGGGATGAGTTGCTGGCACCGAAGCTTCTAGATAGCGCATCAGCTTTAACATTCTTAGTACCTGATCTGGAAGTAACAACAAAGTTAAGGCGCTTAAAAAATAATGCCCAATGTGCCTTTCATGGGTTGAATCTTTTGGCATTCTCTAAAAAGGTGAGATTTTTATGATCAGTAAGGACAGTGACTTGTTGTTCGGCACCCTTGAGGAAGTGGCGCCATTCCTCGAAGGCGCCAACAACTCCTGATTCCAAATGTCATAATTCCTTTCAACAGAGGAAAATTTACATGAAAAGAAGGCACAAGGGTGTAGTATAGTCATAGTAGTGTATCCCTGAGACAGGACAGTCCCTGCACCATACTCAGAAGCATCAACCTCGACGACAAAGGGTTTATTATGATCTGCTTGAATCAACACAGGAGCTGATACAAAACATTGCTTAAGTTTCTCAAAGGCCTCTATGGCCTCAGGTTGCCAATTATTGAACTTCACCCCCTTCTTAGTCATGTCAGTCAACGGCCGAACTAAAACAGAAAAATTACGAATACATTTACGATAATAATTAGCAAACCCTAGAAATCACTGTAAGGGCTTCAAGGAGGGAGGGCAGACCCAGTTGAGAACAGCTTGATTTTTACAGGGGTCCATACAAAATGAGTTAGGAGTACCTCCTGCACTTCGAAAACACATTTTTCAAGTTTGACAAACAAACTATTTTCCTTCAGGATTTGTAATACCTGTCGTACGTGTTTAATGTGTGACAATCAATTCTCTGAATAAATTAAATTGTTATCCAGGTAAATGACATACAACAACCAATGAGTTCCCGGAAAACATCATTAACCAAGTTCTGGAAGATCGCAGGAGCATTACACAAGCAAAACGGCATAACCAGATATTCAAAATTACCCTCAGGAGTACTAAACAAACTTTTCCACTCATTCCCTTCTCGGATACGAACGATGTAATAGGCTCCTCCCTGGTCCAGCATGCATGGATGGAGGCCTCCATCCTTTTTTCCCCACAAAGAAAAACCCAGCACCCATAGGGGACACAGAAGGTTGGATGTGCCGCTTCTGTAGACTTTCTGTAATGTATTGCTTCTCAGCAAGTCTCTCCAGACCTGACAGATAATAAATGCTCCTCTTAGGAAACGCTCCTCTTAGGAAACTTCACTCCAGACAATATGTCAATAGCACAGTCATAAGATCTGTTTTTTAGAAAATACTTCAGCAAAGTCACAAATAAAAACAGGAATCTGCTCCACCTCTGTATAGCCCAGTATGATAGGGAGAAATCTGTCAAAACACTGTTGTCCCCACTTGATTAATTCTCCTGAATTCCAGTCAAACACCGGGTTGGGTTTCTGAAGCCAGGTCAGCCCCAAAACCACATCAGAGGGCAGCCTCTCCATGATAAATAGAAAACACTTTTCAGTATGTATAGATCCTACCAATATTTCGAGCTCAGAAGTACAATGTTGGATTGTGCCCCTAGCCAGTGGAGTAGATATAGCCACAACCCACAGGGAATCAGATAGAGGTCTCCAATGTAATCCCAGACATTTGGTAAAGAACACGTCTACAAAATTGAAAGCTGACCCAGAATCCACAAAAACACTCCCAGAACCAGACAGAAACAAGTATGAGATTTTAACTGGGAGCAGCAACTTTTTGAATACAATAGGAAATACCTGTGCGCCTAGGTGACCTTCCTGCAAATCACCTAGGCACTGCAGTTTTCCGGCCTGGTCTTCCTTTTGGAGCACTCCCGGACGACGTGTCCCTCTTCACCACAGTAGAAGCAGAATCCCTGGATGCGATGAGAAGTCCTATGGTCACTAGCAGAAGTCGCAAAAGAAGCGCCCCGTTCAGAGTGGCTGGAACTCTTTAACTCAAAGAGCTACTAGCAGTACGTCTCTCAGGGTGGGATTGCAAATCAGCTGCTGCAGAATGTTGCTTCCTGCAGGCTGAATGGTACCTAACCTGGACACATGTTTCTGCATCATTAAAATATTTTTCCTTCTTCCTATCATACCTATAAACAGTTTCTGCATCTACTTCTGCCTCTATTCTCACTGGTATAATTACCACGGATGTAACAGGGACAAAAGTTTTATGTAATGGGTCCCAGTGGATCTAGAAGGATAATAGTGACCTATGATTGCTCAATTGTTTTTATTTGATAGTAATGTTGTACAAATAGGTCCCTGATCCATTTGACATTGGTTACACCAAAGTTTCCAAACCAAATTTGGGGTGTTTTAGGGGTTAAATTACTTTATACAACAATCTCTCAGGATAAGCACTATACTAGATTTTAACATAAAAGAAATAGACAAAACATATTAAGATACTGAATACAAGATATAGGACAAGACAAAGATACAAACAAACAGAGCTCCACTATTAACTACCCCTTATGATGCCAAGCCAGAAACCTTTAGAGTTAGACTACCAATTAGCCAATTCACTCAACTATGCAATGCTGTGCAGCATAATCAGATAATATGCTAAGAGTATGAGCAGTTACCGTTCAAGCGCTCAAAACAAGCACACATATAAGACCAAAATAGCATGGAACTTCCGTGTTGTAATACCCACTATGTTATAGGAGCTATTAGAGATGTTTCTGTCAACATGCTTGATGACTGTATCTCATAGCAACTGTAAGTCAGTATCAGTACAAGATAACAAATGCATTGTATTTACAAGGTTTCTCATTTTCTATGTAGGCTATGTGTAAATACAGTTGAAACCAGAAGTTTACATACACTATGTAAAAAGACACATATTCATGTTTTTCTCACTGTCTGACATGAAATCAAAATAAACCTTACCTGTTTTAGGTCAATAAGAATTAACAAAATATTTATATTTTCCAATGCCAGAATAACGAGAAAGAGAGCATTTTTAAGGCATTTTAACTACTTTCTGCAAAGTCAAAAGTTTACATGCATGTCAGTATTTTGTAGCATTGCCCTTAAACTGTAAGATTTGGGTCAAACTTTTTGGATATCCTTTTACAAGATCAATAGCTGGTAGGCATTTTGGCCCATTCCTTCTGACAGAACTGATGTAACTGAGTTAACTGAGTCATGTTTGTAGGTCACCTTGCTCACACCTGCCTTTTCAGCGTTGCCCATAAATTTTCAATAGGATTGAGATCAAGGATTTGTGATGGCTACTCCAAAACATTGACTTGGTTCTCCTTAAGCCACTTTGTAACCAGTTTGGCAGTATGCTTCGGGTCATTGTCCATTTGGAAGACACATTACCACCCAAGCTTTAACTTCCTGGCTGATGTCTTCCTCATGGTGCCATCTATTTTGAGAAGTGCACCAGTCCCTCTTGCAGCAAAACAACCCCACAACATGATGTTGCCACCCCCATGTTTCACATTTGGGATGGTGTTCTTAGGCTTCCAAGCTTCTACCTTTTTACTTCAAACGTAACAATGGTCATTATGGCCAAACAGTTTCATCAAACCACAGGATACGTCCAAAAATGTAGGTCTTTTATATGTTTATTTTGGAGTAATGGCGTCTTCCTGGCAGATTAGCCTTTCAGCCCATGTTCATACAGAACTTGTCTTACTGTGGATAATGACACAATCTTACCAGCTTCCACCAGCATCTTCACAAGGTCTTTTGCTTTTGTTCTTGGTTTGATATTCCCATGTCAGACCAAAGCCCATTCATCTCTGAGACACAGAACCTGTCTCCTTCTAAGTGGTATGACGGCTGGACATTTCCATCTTGTTTGTACTTATATAGACACAGGTGACACAGGTGTGTCTCCATTTAACTCAGATGTTGCCAATAAATCTATGATAAGCTTCCAAAGACATGACATCAAGATATGAGCTGTCCTAAATTGTGTAAATGCATAGTAATCCCAGTGTATGTAAACTTTTGACCTTGAAGAAAGTAATAAAATGCCTTAAAAAATTAAACCAAAATTTTCTCTCTCTCATTATTCTGGCATTTGGCAAAAATAAATAATTTTGGAAGTCCTAATTGACCTCTGATTTCATGTCAGTTAGTGAGAAAAAACATGCATATGTGTCTATTTATATAGTGTATGTAAACTTCTGGTTTCAGCTGTAAAAACTGTAAATCATCATATGTATAAGTTTACCAGATCTATACAAAAGTATGCATAACACATCATTACAACGAGTTATAAAAAATTTCAATCTTGGCATTGTTACTCTGACCAACTCAGCCCAGCTCATTATCCTTTTGTTCAAGGAAATTGAGCTTTATTTTTAGCATGTGCTTAAAATGGATTTCAGCTTTGGGAACCTTCGCCTATGTCAAGAATGGGGATCCCCCCAACCTCTATCCCAGTTAATGAAGCCACTGCCAGGCCACCACATCTAGTGAGTGACAAGAGCTGGACATATGTGGATATGCCATAAATGTCTGAGATGGGAATATCCCTTTCACAAAATTGTAACCTCTGCCTAAGAGAGAATAAAAGTCCGATATTAATTATACATTACATATAATCAGTATCTATGTATTAATAATGAGCTGACTTGTTTACGTATTTTCACATATTCATGAAAAAGGCATTTCAGTTTCCCAAAATACAGAGACTTAGATTTTGCAAAAACATTAAATTTATGCAATTCGACTATTTGACAGCAGTGACCTGTCCAATTTAATTCCAAGCATGTGTGCAGCTGTTATCCAGCCAGAAATTATATTGCGAGCAAGTGAGGTTTCAGAGAACTGGATGACCTTGCCACCAGTAAATCCATGTGGACAGGTTGGAAGAAAGCTTATGTCTGTAGGGCAGGACAGACAGATGACAGTTTTTCCCTGGGTAAGACAACTCGTTTGGTGGAGACAACAGACAATCTGGATGCTGCATCTGCAATCCAGATGGTCATTAGTTCTTTGAGAATGGTTTACTAATTTCAAACTCATTCTAGTTCTCTTTTTAATGTTGATGACCTTCTCTACCTTAACTTCAAGCCAATCTCTAGAAACTATGTTCCAAAAAGTTAACATTTGCTTATTATAACTGTCCACAGTAAATTGTAAAACAGATAATCACTATGTAGTAAAATTAATTTATGAATCCATCCAATATTCAAATCAGACAAGTAACTTTAAGGACCACTCCAGTTTTTTTTTCTTCTTCAGTTTCATAACACATTGCTTCTAGGTGAACAGTAGTGTCAGAAATTTTGTTTACTTGCAGCTGAATACAGCATTTTCGCTGCTGCCACTGAGTCATGTGACCTGCACTCTGAGTTGCTGAAACGCACAGCATGGTTGTGTAACTCGGAAGTGACTCTCTCTATACATTTCTATTGGAAGTTCAAAGTCAGTCCAGCTATTGAGCTGTGAACAAGGCCCACAATGGTGGTGTTTTTTAAGTAAGTAATGTCCCTTTTTTGTGTGTGTGTTTTATTTTTTTTGTAAATTGTCAGTGTAGGGACTCGCAAGACATGAGGACCGTTGATGCTGGTTGCGAGCTTGTGTATATGGGGCCCTGGTACCAACTAATACCTCATATTTAAAATTTTTCCAGTATGACATTTTTTATCTGCCCAAAAGTGCTGGGGAGCTAAGGGTGACTACTTTTTAAAATAAAAAATAAAAAAAATTTGTTGTGGCATACCCCGAGGTGCTGGGCAGCCTGCCTAGTCTGTTAGTATGGGCGTCACTAAGAGGTTGTAAGCCGGCATGGTGCACCACACGTTTTGCACCCTTATGTATTGCTTTATCTATATGCAATTATAATACCGGCAGCCACCCCCCTCATGCCAGGAGGATGTGTGAGTGGTTGTTTAATGGGTATTTTTGCATTTCTGCAGTCTCTCCATGCATTATACTGTGGCTTTTCTGCATACTGGTGTGAACAGGTACCAAGCTAATGTGCAGTCTGTATCATTTAATGGTTCCCTTAGCAGTGGGACCTTTGAGTTGTTATTCAGCAATCAGATGCACCTGTCATGTTTTCCCAGGAGCATATAAGGCTAGATGCCTGCTCCTGGGCTCAGTTTAGTCCAGCTATTGAGCTGTGAATAAAGCCCACAATGGTGGTGTTTTTCAAAGTCAATCTTGTAGAAATACATAGAAAGACTTCCTGTATCAAAAGCACAGTGTCTTTCATGTAATCAGAGTGTTCTGACAGAGACTGCTGCATCAGCCAGATATCCTGCATGCAACTGCAAGTACCGTATATACTCGAGTATAAGCCAAATTTTTCAGCACAAAAAATGTGCTGAAAAATCCCCCCTCGGCTTATACTCGAGTCACTGTCAGCACTCGGGCGCTGCAATGGCCCGAGTGCCGACAGGGACGCTTCAGTTATATGCGACTCCTCAGGGAGCGCATATAACTGAATGCCGAGTACCTGACAGTGTCCAGGCACTGTGGTGGCCCAGGCGCTGTCGGCTATCTCTTTACTTGTATGCGAGTCCTCCGGAGCGCACACAGGTGAAGAGATAGCACTGCAGAGCAGAGAGTGAGCGCTCCATGCTCCGCAGTGGACTGTGGGCGGCCGCAGACTCGCGGCTGTCCGGAGTTTCCGGCACAGGCAGCGTGTGTCATGACGCTGCGTGCGCGGCCTGATGACATCACCCGCCTGTGCCGAGAAGATGCAGGACAGCGCGCGGGAGGCGGAGCAGTGGGGAGTGAGATAAGTGCTTTTTTTTCTTGTTTTAAATCCCTGCCTATACCTGCCTATAACCTGCTTAGGGGGACCTATAACTGCCTATAACCAGACTAGGGGGACTTATACCTGCCTATAGCCTGCCTGGGGGGACCTATACCTGCCTATATCGACCTATACCTGCCTATAACGACCTATACCTTCCTATAACCTACCTAGGGGGACCTCTACCTGCCTATAACGACCTCTACCTGCCTAAAACGACCTATACCTGTCTATAACAGGGAATACACAGTAGAATATCGATCTTTGCAGACGATACTAAGCTCTGTAAAGTAATCAACACAATAGAGGATAATATGTTATTACAAAGGGATCTGGATAAGTTGGAGGCCTGGGCAGGGAAATGGCAGATGAGGTTTAACACTGATAAATGCAAGGTTATGCACATGGGGAAGAGAAATCCATTACATGATTACATGTTAAATGGAAAAAACACTGGGTAAAAGTGACATGGAGAAGGACTTGGGAATCCTGGTGGACAGTAAACTTAATTGTAGCAGCCAGTGTCAGGCAGCAGCAGCCAAAGCAAATAGGATCATGGGGTGCATTAAAAGGGGCATAGATGCACATTATGAGAACATTATTCTCCCATTATACAAGTCACTGGTTAGACCACACATGGAATATTGTGTACAGTTTTGGGCACCAGTGCACAGGAAAGACATTGTAGAGCTTGAACAGGTACAAAGGCGGGCAACAAAAATGATAAAAGGACTGGGTGGACTACAATACCCAGAAAGATTAGCAAGATTAGGGTTATTTAGTTTAGAGAAAAGAAGGCTTCGGGGGGACATAATAAATATGTTTAAATACATCAAAGGTCAATATAGAGCACTCTCCCAAGATTTATTTATACACAGGGCTGTATCTAGAACAAGGGGGCATCCTTTACGTCTTGAGGAACGAAAGTTTCTACATAAACATAGAAAGGGATTCTTTACTGTAAGAGCAGTGAGACTATGGAATTCTCTGCCAGAGGGACTTGTCATGTTGAATTCAACAACTGAGTTCAAAAAGGGTTTGGATGCATTTCTGGAGCGTAATAATATAACAAGTTATAGTGATTAGGATTCAGGAGAGGGGTCATTGATCCAGGGATTTTTCTGATTGCCAGATTGGAGTCAGGAAGGAATTTTTCCCTAAAATGAGGACAATTGGCTTCTTCCTCATTGGGGGTTTTTGCCTTCCTCTGGATCAACACCTTAGCACAACAGGCTGAACTAGATGGACGACTTGTCTTTTTTTAGCCTTACAAACTATGAAACTATGAAACCTACCTAAGGGGACATATACCTGCCTATAATGACCTATACCTGCCTATAACTTGCCTTGGGGGACCTATACCTGCCTATAACCTGCCTATGGTGGCAATTACCTGCCTATAGCCTGCCTATGTGGACATATAGCTGCCTATAACGACCTATACCTGCCTATAACCTGCCGATGGGGGACATTAAACTGCCTATACATGCCTATAACCTGCCTATGGGGGACATTAAACTGCCTATACCAGCCTATATCTGCCTATGGGGTACATTAAACTGCCTATACCAGCCTATGGGGGACATTAAACTGCCTATATCTGCCTATGTAATTTTATTAGCATCTATTTTTATTTTTAAAATTCACCAGGAGCACTGCATTTTCTACCCTAGGCTTATACTTGAGTCAA
Organism: Phyllomedusa bahiana; assembly: GCA_025379985.1. Lineage (NCBI taxonomy): Eukaryota > Metazoa > Chordata > Amphibia > Anura > Hylidae > Phyllomedusa > Phyllomedusa bahiana. The sequence goes on along the minus strand of JAODAL010009506.1, from coordinate 35,173 downwards.
TAAGCTTTCCCGGTTTTTGTGGCAAAAGTAGGTGCCTCGGCTTATACTCGGATCGGCTTATACTCGAGTATATACGGTAAGTAAAGTTACTGGCATTACGGCATACCTGAAAACAATTTCTAATTAACTAATGCAAAAGAAAAAAAAACTGGAGTGATCCTTTAAGGCTCCCAGCTCTAACCTATTATTTGACATTTATAATACTGGTGTATGCTTATGTGGCAGAATAACTCTGATATAAATGTACTCCCTGACCAAGACTGGAAAGAGGTTGAAATATAGATGACAAGAAGCAAATTGCTCCTAAAACATTGAATAGTGTCACAAGCTTTCTTTTCTCCTGCTATGGCCATTCAGTTGGCTGGCCCACTTTGGAACACTTTGATTTGAATGCGCAGTGTACATTACTAATCTGCTCCTCATTTAATTACAGGTCTCTAGTATCTATTTAAAAGGATGCTTCCCCTACATCTGTGCCTGATCTTTGATAGTGGTTTGTGGTGTTTTCTAAGGATTGCTGCTTAATGTTTCCTGTTATACAACTTGGCTTGTCCTTTGATTTTGCAACCTGTCTACTCCCTGCTCTAACATTTGTTTTTTTCTCAGATCACATAAGAACTCTGCCCACCTTGACCCACTGCCTGCCTGACTATGCCTTCAATCATTTCCTTGCTTGGTGACTGTGTCAGTGGTAGTGATGTGGTCGTTCCCTGCAGCGTACAGGGTTAAAGAGTACAAATCAGGTGGCTCCTTAGGCTTTGCTCCACTATCCGTCATGAGTAAGCCATGATAAATGGCATAAAATTCTACACTAAACACCAGGTTCAAGAACACACATCATAAGTGAGTATACTCATGTTCAATTTAATAAAACTTAAAGGGGTTGTCTCATCTTACTGGGTCATAGAGTCAGCAGCAGCTTTGATTCAAGCATCCTGTCACTTCTTGGTCAAGATATGGGTAATTAGCATATGAGCTCTGTGTATTCAGACTGCTGCTAATTAGTCTAGATTAGATAAACAATCTTCTGCTACCAGGTTCAGAGAATCTTCAGCGCTAAAGTAAACAGTAGTAATTAGTGTCTTTTGTCTGAAAGATCAGATAACACACAAGCTCTCAGGCTGCCAGCAGTTCTGTGCTGTGACCTGTGTGATGTGTCACTCCCTGCTATCAGATGAGACAAACAGCAGGGGAGAAGAAGCAAACAGGTCTTCAGCTAGAGAAACCTGAAAGCCCTCAGAAGGTGATAAAATCATTTGTAGCTTCTCAACAAAAATCACAGAAATTATATAAACCCAGTCCTAAAATATAACTTTTAATAAATATCCAATAATTTTTTTTACAAAAATACATACATATATGGGCGGGGCCACCCTTTTTTTCGGTGCGATTACCCTACCTGTACATTAGGATTTAATAGTGGAAAGTACAGGCTTTTGAGAGTATTATTTTTCTAGGTAAATATACCCAGGAATACTCTATGTGCCCTGTATACCTTGGACAGCCACGTAGCACTGGTGTATATGTATGTATTTTTGTAAAAATTTTATTGGATATTTATTAAAAGTTATATTTTAGGACGGGGTTTATATAATTTCTGTGATTTCTATAGGTATTAGAATAACCCTGTTAATATAGATATTGGTTTTCTGTGAGTAGTTTAATGGAAGGTTTCCTTAGTGAGCCAGATGACACTGAAAAATGGCTCAATGAGGCACAAAAAGTCTTTTCAAATTGTGATTTGTCAGGAGAGAATGAACAAACAAATTTAAAGATTCTCTTTAATGAACTATATGGTGCATATAAAGAAATATTAAATCATTCTGGGAGACATTGAGCCTGGAAAACTATATTAAATCCAATATTGCACCGAGGGGTCTTAGACCTCTAGTTAGTCCATCCCCTAGGTCGAGATCTCCCCATTTAATTGAAAAATGGGAGAAGGAACTATTGTCTTCTCCTCTGAAACTAATGGGATTTTTACTTGTAGAGGAAAGAATAACTTTAGATAAGACCGCTAAACACCTAAAAGAACTCAAGGAGAAAGCACTAAAATATAGATCTGATCCAGATTTTGCAAGAAGGGAGTCTTTGTTACAGACAGCAGTGGATAAGTATCAATATAACATCAAGGAACGTAAGCATAAGCAGTTTGTCCGTGACTTGGCAGAATTTAAAGAAAGCAAAGCCTTCTCGTATTTGTACAAAGGTGAACTGAGGGCTACTGACTAGTGATGAGCGATTACGTTGACTATTGTCATCGGGACGATAGTCGATATCGGCAATTATGAAGACGATTACCGATAGTCGATAATAAAAATTTTTCCCCGAAAAACCAAATTTAAAGTCTAGGGGAAGAGCAACAACCCCTTTCATTTTTAAACACCCAAACAGGGCGGGGAAAGCTGGAATTTAAAAATCCACAACAGTAAAAAGGAAAACGTGCTAAAATCTTACCCAACACATTTAAAGGTTAAAAAAGCCACGAAAAAAAAAAAAAGGGCCCCCACAGCCCAAATTCACTACCCCTGTCTTCCCACCACAGCATGCCCTAAAACCTGCATAAAACCCAAAAATTTAAAAAAAGTCCCAGAAGGCAATGTTTTTAAAACGGACATTGAATATCCCGCCCTTGGAACGCAGAAATGACCCCCAAAACCTGCAGGGACCCCAGATTAAAAAGTGCGGGAAAAAGGAGTCTTTAAACCCACCATTTTAGTTTAACGGGAAAACTTACAATCCCCCCTTTTCCGGACTTTCATATGACCATTAAACCTGTCGGGACCCACAGATTAAAAAGTGCCAAAAAAGGGAGTTTTCAACCCCCATTTTAGTTGAACAAAGAAAATTGACTATCCCTGCCCTTTGGGGCCACAGTATGACCCCCAAAACCCCTTTAAATGCCCCCCATTTTTAAAAAAAGTGCCCCCAAAAAAGGGGAGTCTTTAAAACCACCTTTTTTATTTGGGAACTGGACTTTTAACAAATATCTGTCCTGAAACCGCAGAATGCCCAAAAAAACCCATGTCGACCCGCAGATTAAAAAAAGTGCTAAAAAAAGGGAAGTCTTTAAACCACCTTTTTAGTTTGAACGTGACATTTACTATACCTGCCGGGCCAACAGCATGAGCCCCAAACCTAAAATGACCCCCATTTTTAAAAAAGTCCGAAAAAAGGGAGTTTTTGAACCACCATTTTATTTTAAAACTGGACTTTAATTTAATACTTTTCCTGTAACCCGCATATACCTTTAAAAACCCTGTCCTAAACCCACAGATTTAAAAATTTCGGGGAAAAAGGAGTCTTTAAAACCCACCCATTTTGGGTTGAACGGCCCATTGACAAAAAATTGTGAGGGAGAAATTGCCACGAAAACCACTTTTCCCTTTTCCCAAAAGGCCCCATGATTATATTTGTATCCACGCACCATGCCCCCAAAAAACCATTGACAATGCGAAAAAAATTTCAAAAGATAAAGGGGGCCCCCTGTAAAAACCCCGCCCCCCCGGGGTGGGGGCGCCCCTTTTCCGCCATTTTTCCGGGGGAACTCCCTGTTTTATGGGGGGCCGGGGGCGCGCTCATACATAGCAGGTAAAGCCCGCCGCGCCTCCCCAAAATTTTTTAAAGGGGCGCGCTGGGGGTCCCGGGGCGCAGTGGGGGGCCCCTGGCGCCCTATAAAATTCGCCGGCCGGGGGAAAGTGCGGTAAATTGGAATTTTTGAAATTTACCCCGGTTTCTCTCTATTCCCAATTTCCCCTATATAAGCGCGGGCCCCGGTAAACAAAGCGTTGTTCGGGTTTTAACTTTTTTAATTTTGTAAAAAAGGGTTTTTCTGTTTCTTTATCGATTTGGTTTTTCCCATTTTAATAAAAATGATTTTTTTTTAATACTTCATGCCGAAAAGGGGCGCTAAAGACCCGGGAATTTTCCCAGAGCGCCCATCCTCCATAGGACTTTTAAGGAGAATTTATTCGCGCCCCTTGTTTGGTTTTGGATATCCAATCCCCCCGTACTCACCCAATTAGTCTTTTCGTCTTTTTACTGTATTTTAAACTGCCCCCGTTTTGATTTTTTTTTTGGTCCAAACTTCTCCTTTTAAAAAAGGGGACTTTGGGGCCCGCCCTTTTTCGATTCTTAATACTCCTTCATAGGTTAAAATTTGGGAAAACTTTCGCCCTTTTCTTTTGGGCCCCAAAAATTCTCCCATAGGATATAAGGGGCCTTTGCCCGCTCCTATTCTTTTTGGGCCCTGGCTTCTGCCAACCAATGAAATACTTAAAAAAAAATTTTAAGTATTTAAAAATTTTCCCGGAAATTCTCTCTTTTTAAATTTCCCCTATGTAGCCCCGTCTCGGCAAAAAAAACCGCTTTGGGTTAGGGATTTAACGTTTTAAATTTGTAAAAAAGGGGTTTTCGGCTCTTTAATCTCAAAAAGTTTTTACTTTTAATAAAAATAATTTTTTGATTAATACTTCATGCCGAAACGCGCTAAAGCCCGAGATTTCAGAGCCCCCATCTCCCCAAAGCCTTAAGGGGAGAAAAGCTCGCGCCCCTGATTGCGGGAAATACCAAAGCACCCGCTAGCCCCACCCCAAACCCACCTCTTTTTCGTCTTTTTACTGTTTTTTAAATTAATCCCCTTTTGGGATTTCTGTTTGGGTCAACCCTTTCCCCATGGGTTTTTTAAAAGGGGTTTACTGTCCCCCAAAATTCTGATTGGGCCCGGTTTTTGCCGACCAAAAAATAGGTTTTTTTCAGTTTTTGAATTCTGCATTTCCCCGGCTTTTTTACAAATACATAATTTTCCTTGATTTTGCGCCTTTCAAATTAGGAAATGTTTTTTTTTTTAAATTTATGTTTATTTTTTCCCGTTCACTCTTTTCTGACACTTTTTTCCCGCCTTTATAAAGGCGATTTTTTGGGAATTCATACCCGTCTGCACGGGGGCGGAGCGCCGAGATTTTCTTTTCGGGGATCTTCTATCATTTTCCCTCCATGTTCCGAACCTGTTTTCATTTTCCCTCTCCCCGGAGGTTTTAGCCCAAAAAAAACCGGGTCTGCCTGTGGGAGCTCCCGGGCGCGGCACTGCCCTGCTTTGCCCGCCCTCCCCATTGTACTTTCCCTCGGAGTTTTCGAGCCCCGCCGAAAACCCCGCCCCGGGAAGGGCCTACCCCCGCCCACCACCCCCGTGCCCACTGCCCGGCCCCAATTCATGCGGGGCGCATTTAAAATTTGGCCCAACACTGCCCAAACACAAAACCCCACGTCCGAACAGGGGGTTTCGGGGCGGGAGGCGCGAAATTCCAAAAAAAGGGGCCGCGCTTTTGGGACCCTTGATTTTTTCAGATTTGTCCAACCAACGGCCCCACAAACTAAATCCCACAATGCCCCAGGGCTGAAAAGGGGGAAATTGCCCTGAACTTAAACCATTTTGGTGGCTTTTTTCTAAAAAAGGAAAGGGAAATTGGTGGCAAAAGCTCTTTTCCCCGCCCCCCACCTCGGTGGCTCAAAAACCCCGAGGCCCCGCACCGCTGTTTTTCCGGGCCATTTTCCCCCACTTCGACTGCTAAGGGGCATTCCCGCAAGCTGCCAAAAACCTGGAAGTGAGGGGGTTTAAAATTCCATCGGTTTGCCCCGCCCAAAAAAGGGCCCCCGGGTTTTTGACGGGGGGGCCAGACTAAACGTTGCAACCACCCAAAGCGGGACAAGCAGGGTGCGAATGGGGGGGGAATTTGGCGAATTCAACCTCGAGCCTTCCTCAGCATTGAAATTTCCCAAAACCCGGGTACGCTTTAAAAAAATTTTCTGGACAAACGGGGCCCAAGAAAAGTGCCGGGAAAAGGGAAAGGGTGTTTCCACCTCCCCGATCAAAAGGCGGCCAAAATTTTTGTTCGACCGTTACCGCACCCCCAAAATTTTGCCTGGCAAAAGGGTTCTTGCACCCAGCCACGCACAAATTCTCTTTGGGCGGGGAGAGCCACCACAAGCTCCTACCTTGTTTTGGAGGGCCCTCCAAACGTTTAATTTTCAAACACGGCCGGGTTTTTTTCTGGGCCCCGTGAGTCCCCCAAGGACCTTTGGGGAAAGAGCTCTGCACCATCCCTAAAGGTTTTGAAGAGTTCGCCGAGCCTGAGAGCCACCGACACCCACCCAAGACTCCACCCGCCCCCAAACCCCAGTGAGCTGTCACAGGAAAAAAAGCGGCCCTTGTCCTTGCTGACAAAGCCCATGGTCGGGGGTTTCAAAATTGGCCCTTTTCCCGCCCACAAAAGCAGAAAAACCGCGTTTGGGAAATTTTGGGTTTAACACTTTTTGGCCCTGCCCCGGGACGGGACGGCTTTTCGGGCAAAGAAATCCTGCTCGGAAATCTGGAAATTAAAAGGGCAGGAAGGGGCCCCAAAGGGCCCGGTGGGGAAACCCCACTGTGTCCCACCAGACAAAAAGGGCCCAATATTTCCCCAAGGGCCAAAAAAGCCTGGGCAAGGGCCGACTTTCGGGCTTTTGGTTTTGGGGAAGGTTTTGGGCAAAAGTTTTTTCTTCTGCCCCCGAAACCGGAAAAACAGAAGGCTGGCTGCTGGGACGGGCCCAAACGGGAAACCGGCGTGCAGGTCATAAAACGGGCAAAAAGGAGGGGGGTTTGGGAAAAGGGGTTTCCGGGTGGTGTTTGGTGGTACTTCCGGTTGTTGGGGGGAAGGCGAAGCAAGGCTGACCCCGAAAATGACTCGAGAGACATAGGCAGCTGGGGAAAACCTTTGGGTTTTTGGCTGAGGAGGGGGAAAGGCAGAAAACAGGGGGTGGGACATTTGGTTGGAAAGCCCAGAAACGGTGGGGCCCCTTTTTTACCCCAAGTTTTAAAACCAATTTCAACTAAAAAGCATTCCTGCATGTGACAAAGCCCATTTTGGGTTGGGGGTTTAAACACCTAAGTTTCCCTTCCCTCTTCTTATGCTTTTAAACCGGCAAAGGGGGCATATAAACATCCGGGGGTAAAATCAGAGGCTTTTTCCAAAAAGCCCGGGCCTTGAGGGGGTCCTGGACCCTTTTGAGGGCGATAACGAGGAGGGGGGTTTCCCGCTGACCGAAGGCTGGGGGAATCATATCAGGGGGGACTTTCCCGCCCACCCCCCCCCCTTTTTTGGGGGACCCATACAAACATTTCCCCCCCATCGTCTTCCCCTCTACCGGGGAGGGAAGCCCCTCGAAACAAATCGGGCTAAAAAGACCCCTTTTGGATCGCAATGCTTCATCATAAATCATCAACACGGGGAAACTTTCGCGTACGCTTTTCTGCATCCGGGGCCCCTGCGGGCTACAAGAAAAGGGGCCCACTGAAAGGGCATTGCCGCCCCCGGGGTATTTTTCCCGGGTTTTTCCCAAAACTTCCTTCTCCCCTCTTTTTGGCATTAGTAACTGGGCATCGGGGCAAGAAAAATCCTCCCTTTGGCCTCATGGTCTTTGGAAATCCCCTTTGCCCCCCAAACCCATTTTTGTCTCAAAGGGGGTCTTTCAGAAAAAGGAAATTATCCACAGGGTTTTGGGTAAATTCGAGTTGACATTTGGGCGCCTTTCGTTTCATGGGGCCCCGGAAATGCTGAAAAGCTGTTTCCCGAAAATTTGTGGCCTTTTAAACGGGGAGGACGGGGAGGTAAGACTGTTTGGAGGGCAGGCATTAACCACTCCCAGAACAATTCGACGCTGTTCGTTTACTAAATTTCACAGGCCCCGACCCAGCATGAAAAGGCCGGAGGGTTCCTGCAACCGACGATCCACGGCTTCTTTTTGTCGCCCACACTGGAAGAGACCCTTTTCTCCTCGTACCTCTACCCCATGTCCTTTCCCTCCTCTTTGCTCGTTTAAAACCACCTGCATTTCGCTCCTTTGTTCAGAAAAAAAAAAATTTTTGAGAGGGAAATGGAAGTTTTTTTTAAACCCTTCTCTTATTAAAAAACAAAAAATCACACTTTTTTTTAAAATTTCCCTCAAATTTTCCTTTTAAGGGGCCAACAAGGATTAGAAACTAAAATGTTTTTTTTGCGAAAACCCCCCTGAAAGGGGCGGTCTGGTGAAAGAACCGAAAGGGACAAAAATCAACAGTGTTCCTCCTTCAGCCCCAGGGTTTTAAAAAATTTCCTATGGGAACTAAGGAAAATTGATATTTTAAACTAAATATCAACAAGGCATTTATCTGCCCCAAAAACGAGTTTTAAAAAAACCCAAAAAAAAAACAAATTCAGAAGAAAAAACACGGAAGAGAAATTGGTTTTTTTAAACAGAAAAGAAAAAAACGAAAAACATTTTGCTAGAAAATTTTTTTTTATCGGAATTTCCAAACAAGGGGCTTTTTTGAAAAAAACGGGCCCGGGCCACCAAGTGCAAATAACAGCTATTTAAAAACTTTTCGATAAAAAAAGGTATTTTTTGCACCAAAAAAATTTACACCCAGTGACAAAAAAATTTGCTGTATTTAAAAATTTTAATTTAAAAGGGGCCCTATAAACCCAAAATGGGGGGCGGGGCCGCCAAATTTAAAAAAAAACACCTATCTAAAATTTTAATACGGAAAAATAAAAGGGTTTTTTTTTGCCCCAAAACCAAATACCCCCCGGCTGACTAAAAAATTTGGGCTGTATTCAAATTTAATCAAGGGCCTCAATAAGAAAGCGGGGATTTGCGCCAAAGTAAAAAAAAAACACTTCATTAAATTTTTTTAAGGGAAAATTTATAATTTTTTTTTTCACCTATCAAAAAAAAAAAACCCCCCGGCGGTGAACTACAAAATTGCTGTAATTAAAATTTTAAAAGGCAAGGTGCCTAAAAGAAAAAAGCGGGACTTGCCCCAAAAAAGGGGGAAAAAACACCTTTCTAAAATTGTAAACGGATAATAAAATTTGGAGTTTGCACCTATAAAAATACACCCTGCAGTTACTAGAAAATTTCTGATCCTAATATAAGTTTCCCAATCTGCAAAAAACTACAAGAAAAAATTTCACCAAAAAACTGTTTAATAAAAACCCTTTCCCCAATGCGGGTTTCAAAAACAAAGCCCTGTGCGCAAATATCCACTTCCTTTAAAGAGCTGTCTGTTTTTAATTTTTGTTCCCCCCCCACCCCCCGCCCTCCCCCTCCGCCCCCGAACTGAACAGCCCCAAGATGCCCCCAAAAAAAATTCCCGCCAAAAATTACTAAAACCCTGCAAATCTCAAAATTCAACCCTAAGTTCTAAAAGGTTCACAGCAAAAAGGCATAGTTTGTCTGTGGAAAAAATTTGGAAACAGTTTCGCTGAGCTTTTTTTGGGACAGAGCCCGAGCAAAAAACCCCCCTTCTCCTTATGAGCACATTTAACACCCCCAAAAAGCAGAACCGGAAGGGCTGTTCTATTTTAAACCAGGTCATGTGATTTTTCCGGCCCAAAATTTGCAACCTACACACCCCAGTCAGACGGGGAAACACCCACCTCACCCGGCTCTTTTCTGAAAGCTTTTTTGCTGGCCGCCAAAAATTAAAAGGAAGCGCGAAAAGGGTGCGTTTTTTTAATAAATTATGCGCAGTTTTTTAAACCAAAATTTATCCGGGGACAAAAAAATCCGATCCCCAAATAAAAACCGTGCCGATTTAAAACTTTGTCGAAAAAATTCGCCCCAACACTACAACTGACCCCTTTCAGCTTTCTGAAAAAAAGAAAGTGAAAAAAGGAAGAGGAATAAAAACCCCAAGAGGGAGTTTTTATCAAAGGAAGAGGCAGATTCTCTAGGAGATAGAATCAACAAAAAAATTTTGGGGGCAGACAGAGAAATGATGGTCGTGGACAAGTAACTCCAAAAGTGGGAACCTTAAGAGATTACAATTTTGGGTCCTCCTCAAGCTCTTTATCCTCCTCTGCTTCATCATCAGCCATTCCTTTTTTAGATCAGACAGAAGGTCCGCCATATTCTCTGAAGGAGCAGGAACCAAGAGTAAATAGAACAGTAGCGAAAAAGAAAACCAAATAATAAATTTAACACAAAGATCTCTCACACAGGATGAATTAGATGTGTTATCTTGTTATCTAAGGGCTTGTCCTTTGTACCAACCTCAAGATTCAAAGAGTTCGACTGGGTGAGAGACCGTAATTTGTTCGTACGAAAAATTAAGTGGATAAAGTGTGAGCAATTAGATACCCTAAGGGAAGATCTTCCAGGAATAAGAGTTTTGACAGAATTACTTGAAGAGGGAGAAGGAGGACCTAGCATTGGATATACAGATCTACGCCCCAAAAGTACACGTTCACCTCCACCACAACTAACTCCAGAGATAGATATATTTTTGAAATTGGTGACAAGAGATTTAAAAACCTTGCTAATGAAAGAACGAAGTCAGGGGTTAGCAAGAATTATACAACTAGGGAGATGAAAGCCCTTAGATCTCTGGAATCTGATGACAATTTAGTCATCAAATCCCCTGACAAGGGGGGAAACATTGTTCTAATGAGTCATGAGATGTACACTTCAATGTGTTTAAAAATATTGGACGATCGTTTGAGCTATGCTGTTCTAACTAGGGATCCTACTGATGACTTCCTAAAAGAGTTGGAAGAATTAGTGATAGCAGGTGTAGAAGCAGGTCTCCTCTCTAGGGATGAGTCTCGCTTTCTCATACCCTCCAAACCACAAATTGCCACGTTCTACACATTACCGAAGATCCACAAAGGTACTTACCCTCTGTAGGGGCGTCCAATAGTCTCGGGAATAGGCTCTTTGTCTCAAAACATTTACAAAGTTCTGAGGGGGTTCGTGACGTCTCTCCCATCGTATCTAAGAGATACCTCCGATCTATTAACTAAGTTGGAGGGAATCTCGGTGGATGAGGATGATAAGATTGGCCTCCCATTGGATGTAGAGCGCTATATAGTAGCATTTCCACACCACTGGGGCTAAAAGGAGTAGATTTCTATCTTAAATCAAGGTCGGAAGTCAACATCACAGTCATAATATGCTTGTCCTGCAACCTACTAGAGTTTACCTCACTTCCATATTTTTTTTTGTTTGGACCAAAGGCTATTCCACCAGCTCAGTGGGGGGACGGCCATTGTGTGGGAGCTCATGTGCTCATTCCTATGCGATCTCTTCCTGGGTGCGTCGGGAGGAGAGCACGGTGGTTTTTGGTGTATTTGAATCATTTACATCTAAGATCTTGCTATGGGTAGGTTTATAGACGATATGTTTTTGTTATTCGTGGCAGGAGGATAAGGAAGTGGCTTTTGCCTTCATTATATGGAAGCCCTAAAACAGGAATGGAAAAATAGGCTTGAAAATTTACATCTGAGTTCCCTATGTCTGAGATTAACCTTTCTAGAATCTTCGGATTCGGATGGACTCATTGGGCAATTTACAAACAATGACCTTCCGTAAAAACAAACGGCCTTCAAATAAGCCTCTTGAGATGGAGGCAGCCATCATCCCATCCCGTTCTTAAAAGAAAGGGAGATCAAAAGGGCCAGTATTTGACGAGTGAGAAGAAATTGCTCGAGATGTGGAAGATTTTTATAGACAAGCAGTCGATATTGAAGGAAAGATTTTTGAAAGGGGTTAACCCTTGTGCACCTTAAAAACCTGCCTTTAAGAATGGCTTAGAAAGAGAAAGAATGTATCCTTCATGGCAAGCCAAAAAGAGACAGGGTCTGAAACTTCCCCTAGGATTATAGGTACATTCGATGTTAAAAACCAATAAGTGAGAGAAGAAATCATCAGTAAATAATGGAACATTCCTATTACAGATATAAGATTTGGGGGAAGGTGTTATCACCCTAAAAACCCCTTATTACTTTCAGAAAAGGGAAGATATATTAGGGATAGATCTTATACATAGTCCTTATATACCCCCTTCTGGAGGAAAATCGTGGCTTGATAGGAAAGCCTTGTGGGATGTTCGTTGTGGGCAATGTGTAGCTTTGTCCGTATTTATAGCTAATAACTAAAGAATTCAGGAGCTACGTACCTGGGTGTACCTTTGAGATAGTGAATTCATCAAATTGTTGTAACGAAAAAGGCCGCTGGATCTATCTTTGTACATGCCATTGCCAAAAAACAATATTTGGCAAAACAATCAGGACAGTTAAGACCAGAAATAGGGGAGCATGTCGGGGATATTAACAATCGCTGTGGGCCATCCCCTTGCTAGACATGTATGGGAAGTCATGGAGGTGTTTTTGTGGGAATTACTTTTAATTGGCATTGAAAAAATCCAATTGACTGCGAGGAAGGGAGACGTAGATAAATAATACTACCTAAAAGAGACTGAATGGACCTTATTGGTAAAAACTTTACAAACCAAGTGGCTTCATGAGTTTTTTGTTATTTTGGATTGTTTCATTTAAAAAAATAAATTTAAGTTACATTTTTCTGGTGTTAGTTGGTTCACTTTAATATATACACATTGGTGTGGATGGACCATTGGGGCTTGACTGCCCATTGAACTTGTCTTATCTTGGCATCAATAGTAGCATTTATTGGTTTATGTATGTATATGCCATACTTGCTGGCTTCATTATAGGGACCTTTTAAATAATATTAAAACATCTAAAGTTATAATGGGGATATAATGGGTTGTGTAATTATATTTTTTCTGGAATCCCTTGATATAGGTGACCCTTTGTATACCTATATGTAATTTTATATCCTTGATTGTGTTGGATTTTCAATTTGAATCCTTCCTGTATGAAGAAGTCTTATTTGTTTGTTTTTGTATATTATTTTACCGCGCTGTTATGGTTTGCTATCTGTCGACCGTTGGGATAAGGAAGCACGCCTAATGCAAAAGGGAAAGTAAAGGATATCCAAAAATGATAATATGTATATTGCCATTTAGGTTATCATGATTTGATTTAGATAGAGACTTTATAGGGCTAGCCACCGAGAGTAAGAGGCAGGGACTCGCCCTTTTTTCGGGGAGGCGATTTCCTAACCTGTACTTTAGGATTTTAATAGTGGAAAGTAAGGCTTTTGCGAGTATTATTTTTTCCAGGTTAAAATATACCCGGGAATACTCTATTGGGCCTGTATACCTTGGACAGCCACGTAGCACTGGTGTATATGTATGTATTTTTGTAAAAACATGTATTGGATATTTATTAAAAAGTTATTATTTTAGGACTTGGGTGGTTTATATAATTTCTGTGACTTTCTGTAGGTTATTTGAATAACCCTGTTAATATAGATATTGGTTTTCTGTGTGTAGCTTCTCAACCAAAAAAAATTGAACCAAGCTATATATTTGGAAAAAACGTCATAATTTAGTGTTCCCCTAACTTGTTGAAAGCTAATCTTTGTAGTGAGACATCCCCTTTAATAGACTAGTCTATAAACATGGGCCAAAAGTGCACAAATTGTAAACTAGAAGACATTCCACCATAATCAGGAGAATAACGTAACACCGTAAGTTTGGTTGGATGATGTGACCAAATTATTATGGTAATAGGTAGGAAAAAAACCTTTCACGTAGAAGTCTGTTTTCCCAGGAAATTGATATTCATCTTGAACAGTACTTTAAGATGATATAACACATTATGTTGAGGTCAGATGGCTATTCTCTTACGTGTGGGAGAGGTTTAGCCAATATTTGTTTGGGGCCCTTACATCTGGAAAAAAAAAAGGCGGGCATACTTCCAATTTCAATACAACTGATTTTTCAGGGGAGGGTGAAGAAGCCCTTTTCCCCTTAGATCTCTGCCGTCCCTACCTTTTCTTTGCCGGATGCCCTATTAGTATTCTCTCTCTATTGTTTTGCAGTGCCTCTTATGCTGTTGTACTTAAGCCACCAGCCTCCCTTGTGAAATAACCTGCCCAGTCATCAACATTATTATATAGATAATAAGTACAAGAATACAACCACAGATCCTAAGAGTCCCAGATGGAGGAAACATAGTCCATGTTCTTATTAAAGTAAAACTATCTCTTGTTCTATGTAACAGTTTAGTGCCACATTTCCTCTATTTTACACCACTGAATCAAATGGTCATTTTTTTCTCAACCCTATCTCTCAGGTTCTGATTTGCATAAGGAGGGAGGCTACAGTAAACTGTTTATCACATTCAATGCCCAGAAAGAGATGTGTCTCCATGGTGATTGCACCAACATGTCCAGTTAGCGTAACATTAAAACATTTCAATCTCCCTAGTCCACAAGTCCTGCACTAGGAGCGCCCATCTTACTATATTTTTGCCTTTAAGCAAAACTGAAACGAGATACATATGTACAGATAACGGTCACCGCCGAGTTGTGGTTTATTGGTAGGGGAAAATTCTAGAATTCATATTGAAAAAAAAAAAATAGCATTATGCTATCTTATCTACAATGAAAAAGTGTTGCAGAAACATATGTTCTATCTTGGTGGTACATTGATTTTAACATTATTATGGGAAAGGAAAGGGGTGCTTCCATTTTGGGTTTCTTCCCCGCCCACTTTCTCAGTCTGTCATAAGAAGGGCAGCTTGCAGGTTGGGTGTTTTTTATTTTTTCTCTGGTCTTGAATAATGGAGGTCGGTTGACCCCAGTGAGAGGCTGATTGGGCTCGTCTTGAGAGGTAAAAGATTAGCATCGGGACTGCCCGATTTTGAGATTCACATTGAAAGTCGTGGGCAGCTTAAACATTCTTTTGATTTCCAAAATACCTGTGAACCAGAAGGTTTCATTGTTTTTTCATTGTATTGATGATAGCATAAATTGCTTCTATACGGGATTTTCCACCGTCATAGTGTATTGTCCTTTTTGCGTAGTGTTCGCGATGGCGGCGGTCTAGTTGTTTACATGGATAATTAATGTGTGCCGCAGCCCTGCAATGGCATCCCAGGTTTGCATTACGTTTTTTCAGAATATGTTTATGTGTGCAGAAAACATCGTTATAACTTGGTGTACATTGATTTTAACCTTTATATGGGAAGGAAGGGAGGTGCTTCTAATTTTGGCGTTTTCTCGTCCCCGCCCACTCTCACAGGGCTGCATAAGAAAGGGCCCCCCCCCCAGTTGCAGGTTGGGTGGTTTTTATTTTTTCTCTCTGAATATATGGAGGTCGGTTGACCCAGGTTGAGAGGCCTGAATTGGCTCGATCGAGAGGTAAAGATAGCATAGGAATGCCCGATTTTGGAGTCACGATTGCAAGTTCGGTGGGCAGCTTAAACATCCTTTTGATCAAAATATGTGAACGAGAGTCTCAAGTTTTTTAATGTTATGATAGATAGCATAAATGCTTCTTTAGGGATTTCCCACGTAGTGTATTGCCCTTTTTGCTGTAGTGTGCCCGTCGGCGGCGGTCGTGTGTGTGTACATGTAAAATTACATTGTGCTGCAGCCCTGCCAGTGGCACCCAGGTTCTGCATACGTTTTTTCAGAAAATGTTTTTCGTTGTGCAGAAAACATACGTTTTTTACTTGCCGTTGTACATTGACCTTTAACCTTAATGGGTAGGATCGGGGTGCTTTCCCTTTTTGGGTTTCTGTCCCCGCCCCACTCTCACGGCTGTTCTAAGAAGGGCAGCTTGCAGCGTTGGGTGTTTTTTATTTTTTTTCTCTATGAATATTGGGAGGGTCGGCTTGACCAGTGTGAGAGAGACATGATTGGCTCGAGTTGAGAGGTTAAAGTAGCATAGGACTGCCCGATTTTGAGACACGTTTTGAATCAGTCGTGGGCAGCTTAAACATCTTTTGATCAAATATGTGGAACCTGAGAGTCTCAAAGTTTTTTCATGATGATAGTAGCATAAATGCTCTTTTAGGGATTTTCCACGTAGTGTACTTGCCCTTTTTGCAGTTAGTTTGCGTTGAGGCGGCGGTCTGTGTCGATGTTTAATTGTATAATTACATGTGTGCCGCAGCCCTGCAAGTGGCACCCAGGTTTGCATTACGTTTTTTCAGAAATTTTTTTGTTGTGCAGAAAACATATGGTTATATTGGTGTACATTGGATTTCTAACCTATATGGGAAGGAGGGGTGACTTCCATTTTTGGGTTTCTGTCCCCGCCCCTTCACAGGCTGTTCTTAAGAAGGGCAGCTTGAAGGTTGGGTGTGTTTTCTATTTTTTCTCTCTGAATAATGGAGGTCTGGGTTTGACCCTGTGAGAGGCCTCTGATTGGCTCCGATTGAGAGGTAAAGATAGCATTGGACTGCCCGATTTTGAGACACGTTGAAAGTCGTGGGCAGCGCTTAAACATCTTTGATCAAAATATGTGAACCGAGGTCTCAAGTAGTTTTTTCATGTATGATAGATAGCAATAAAGGCCTTTCTTTAAGGGATTTCCACGTAGTCCAGTGCGGGGACTTGGCGGCAGTGCGGGACTTGGGACTGCGCCGGAAAAAAAACAGTTCCGAGTGCGGAGACAGGCTGGAACAGCAAGAAATCATTCCATATGTCGGTGCGGAGTTATGAACTCAAAAATCGCCTTTATAAAGGCGGAAAGCATTCTCAGAAAAAGAGCTGAAAACCTCAAAAAAAAAAAATTACATAAAACAATCACTTTCCAATAACCTAATTCATGGTATTAGGATTTGTAAATTGCCGGATAGACAGTAATTCAAAATTCTGAAAGCTATTCTCGATTGGTCGGCATAAAACCGGCCACTATCAGAATAGGAGCGGACAAGTGAACAATTAAAACCTATGGGGAAGTTTAGGACCAATCAGAATCCAGGCGGGATAGTTCAAAATACAGTAAAAATGTTGATAAAGGAGCTGAACTTGGTTAAGCTACCGGGGACTTGGCTAGCTCAGCCAATCTGAATAGTAGGCGGACAAAGACCCTTTCTGGGCCTATGGAGAATTTTGACCAATCAGAATGGGAGCGACAAAAGACCCCTTTTCTACCCCATGGGAAGTTTAGCCCCAATCTGAATCCCCCGGCGGGTTTAAATTCAAAATACAGTAAAAAGACAAAAAAAAGCTGTTGGCTGGCAAAGGGGGGGTTTGGGCCCTATCCCAGCCAATCAAAAGCGCAGCTATTTTCTCCATTATACCCATGGAAGATTCCGTCTAAAATCTCGTCTCTCGGGCGCCGTGCGGCTTTAAGTTTTAAATTATTTTTTTTCTTTAAACCCAAAGGGACCCAATAGTAGGGGTTGCAAGGGAAAAGAAAAAAATAAACCATGATTTGATTGTTTGAAAATTTTTTTTTTTGGGTTACCCCCCCAAATTATCTTTTGGGTTTTATACACCCCTCGGTAAAAAACTTCTGTAGTGTTATAATTTGTTTTTTCGGCCATGTCCATTTTTTTTCAGTTTGCATTAAAAAACCCATAGGAGCTCGACGCTCTCCCTTTGGGTCCAAATAAGGGGCGCCCTTTTAACTCCCAATCCAAGCGCGCTCAGGATTTTTTTTCCCTCCATAAACTCTTTTAGAAAGTAGCTCGCCCCTTTTATTGGCAAAGCTGGACGGGGCCCCCCGTCGCTTCAACCAACACCCTTTTCCGTTCCCTCCCTTTTTTAACTGTATTTTGAACTGCCCCGGGCCTTTGGAATATGTTTGGGTTAAATTTTTTCCCATGGGAAAATAATGGGAAAAATTGTCGTTTCCAAAACTGATTGGCCCAATTCCCTCCTCCATAGGTTATAAGGGGAAAAATTTCCCGCTCCTTTTCTTTTTTGGGGGCTGGGGCTTCTCCCAAACCCCAATGAAAAATAGCTTAAAAAATTTTTGAATTACTGAATTTTCCCGGGCAATTCTCTCATTGCTTTCCCTATGCCCCGGGCCCTGGGGCGACAAACGCTTTTTTGGGTTTTTTAACTGCTTTTATTTGAAAAAAGGGGTTTTCCCCTTTTTTACTGAAAAATTTTTTACATTTAAAAAAAAAATAATTTTTTTTTTAATTAATCCGACCTTTTTTTTTTTTTGGGGGGGGGGCGGCCTTGAGCGCGGGAGTTTTTCATGGGGCCCATCTCTCCATAGACTAAAAAGGGGAAAGTACTCGCCTCTTTTGGTTTTGGATACCCAACCCCTTTCGCTACCCTCAGCCAAAATCAGCTTTTCTGTCTTTTTTAACTGTATTTAAATTTAATCCCCCCGGGTTGTTTTCGGGATTGGCCCTAAATTTCCCTCCATAGACTAAAGGGGGTTTTTTGGGCGCTCCTTTTCTTATTCCCCCGAGCTACCAACCCCCGCTCTCACCCAAAATCAGCTTTTTTTTCTTTTTTTTTAAAATTTGTATTTTAAATTACCCCTCCGGGGATTCTGAGGGGGCCCAACCTTCCCTGGGTTTTTTTAAAGGGTTTTCACCTGTCACCCTATTCCCTAAAGGGCCCCCCTTTTAAACCCCCCGGACCCAATGAGAATAGCTTTCAAAATTTTTAAATTTACTTTATTTCCCGCAATTTTCAATATCAAAATTTCTGAAAAATTGCGCCGTTCAAAGATTTTTGGAAAGTAAATTTTTTTTTATTTTTATGTTTTTTTTTGGGGTTTCAGCTCTTTTCTGACCCTTTTTTCCCCCCCCCGCCTTTAAAAAGGGGCGATTTTTTCGGAATCATACCCCTGCCAGGGAAGGGGGAGCGCCGAGATTTCTATCGCGATCTTCTATTGCTTCCCCCCGAAATTTTTCCGACCCTTTGTTTCACTTCCCCCTCTCCCGGGGGATTTAGCCCAAAAAAAACCCGGGTCTCCCCTTTGGGAGCTGCCGAGCGCTGCCCGCGCCTCGCTTTCCCCAACTCGCCATCTTTAAAATGCCTCAGATTTTTGGGCGCGCCGCGTCCCCCCCCCGGAATCCCCTACCCCGCGCCCACCCCGGCGCCCCCCTTGCCCCCCCCCTTCGGGGGGGGCGCACCCTAAAAAGGGGCGAACCCCGCGCCTAACACTGAACCCCCCCGCGTCCGACAGGGGGATTCGGTGCTGGGGAGGCGCAGTATACCCCAAAAAAAAAAACGGGAAAAAAAAGCCCGTTCATAAAACTCCCCCTTATTTCTCTAAAACAATAGTGGATGCAATGCAAAGGAGTGAACTTTTTAAGTGGTGGTGAAGAAGGTACGTAAGGTATTATCTAGCAACCTATAAAACTATTTTTTTAAATATTTTAAATAATACCTTTTAATTACCAATTGAATAATACAAGTAATCCTAAATGCCAATGTCTAAATGCTTAAGAAAACTGATTGTTTAATGTTAAAGGGGTTTACCATCCAAGCAAAAAGAAAATTAGTAAATGGCTTGCTTTATTCATCTTCCTAAAAAAGTTTTTTGAGCCTTTGTCTTTTTGTGCTGTTGAAGCTTTTCTGCAGGGGGGAAAAGCACAATGTTTTTTTTGAAAGCAGGTTAATTCTGGAATAATATCAATGGTGTATTTTCCGCATTAAACATTTGTCACTTTCAGAATGAGACACCAATGTGACCCCTCAGTCAGAAAGCAAGTTGATAACTTGTCTGCATAGCTAAGGGTAAAACCGACAAAAATAGGCAGACCCCAATTATTCCAACTAGAGATCAAGAAAGATCTTGTGTGGAGTACTAGGGACTGTTCTGAAGATCTAACCTACAAAAAGATGTTGATAATATAAAACAGGTCCATGGACGGCTTGCAAACATGGTGGGAGGTGGTGGTGTTATAGCAGCTTTGTGGTCTGTATGCTTTACATTTTTACTAGCTTGTTTTCTAACTTGTGTTTCAGTGTCCATATTTGGATTCAACTAAACCATTATACACATTTTCTAGGGGCCCTATTTTGGGATTTTTTCACATACCGACTTATGTGTAAAATTAAATTTAAAAAGTTTTTTTATGCTGTACATTCCAGGATATTCCAAGACATTAGCTATTTTTTTTCTTTTTTTTAATATCCTTCCCCAAATTTTTTTTGTATTTTCATTCCCCAAAGACTTTTTTGTTAATTTTTTTTTTATCTTTTTTAATGTAAATATTTTAAAGAGTTATTTGGGTGTTAAAATAGTACTTGGGAAAAAACAATACTGACAAGTTCAACAAGGGGGGGGAAAAATGTGGGTAAAAGGGGGGGAATAGGGGGGATTTTTTTAAACTAAGATTCTGCTGCTGATAAAATGAAGGTTTTTAGTGCTCATTTTGATCAAATTGTTTATGCCTACCTACCACATCAAAGTTAACTCATAAAAAGGTCCATTTCTAAAGTTATTCATTGTCCCAAAAATGCCATAATTTAGGGAAAAAAGGCCCCATTCAAACAATTATAGCAGCAAGGGAAAAAGCATGGCTAAAATGAAGACTGACATTTCTTTAAATGCACAATGCAAGAAAAAAAAGCAAAAAACAAAATTAGTTCACACCTCTTTTTGCAATTTGCATAGACACTGGTAAACACTGTTGTGGCTGCAAAAAGCAAATTCTCAAACACAAAGTGCACAGCATACACTAAAACTCAAACAAAAAATGAACTTAGGAGACATTTAAAATCCATTATGGCTATCCTTTGTGCATGCATAAAATAAAGTTTCATAATTCTTAACGCTAAAGCCTCAAAATGTGCACTAAAAAGCTATATTTTTTGCATGTACAAAGGGTAGCAGTAATGAATTTTAAATTTTCCAGTAGTCTAATGTTTGTATGGGTTTCAGAGCCCGTTGTTTGCTGTTGTGTTTTGTGTTTGAAAATTTTCTATTTGTAGCCACAACGGTGTGCACCAGTGTCTATGCAAGTCGTAAATGAAGTTACAGGCTAACTTTGATTCTTTCTTGCATAAAACAATGTTTGTTGGCATTAAAATGTAATAAATAGTGTTAGTTTCAGGTCGGACTCAAATTCGACCCAAATCTGAATACTTCAGTTCAGTTTGGTCCAAATCGAATTTTGGCATAAACCTCCAAAAATCATCTATAACTTTAACTGTAATCCTAATCCTAAATTGGTGTTAGGGTTTTAGATCTTTTTAGGTTTCATTTTCCTCTCCGCAGTGATTATGTGTGCAGCGGTACCATCGCTTCAATAACTTCTTTTCAGTTTTGATAATAGCTAGGACAAGGCATTTTGGCACCCTAGACAAATAGGGCAAATTGCAGTTCCCCCTGTAAAAAAAAAGTTAAATTCCTGGTCCCTACCTCACTCACGACACCTCTTAATTGCGCTAGCCAGCTATGTGAAATGGGAAAAAAAATAACACAGTTGCGCCATTTTATGAGACCAATAACTTTATTTTTCTGTCTATGAACCTGTAGGAAGAATTGTATTTTTGTGGAGTGAGGCGTGATTTTCATTGGTACCGTTTTCAAATAAATTTTTGGTGCTGGGTATTTTTTTAAGGTGTTCACCATGAGGGATATATAAGGATGAAAAAATTAACCCCTTCCCGACATTGAACGTATGCATACATCCTAGCGAGAAGTGCGTTCCCGCAAATGGACGTATGGAGACGTGCGGGCTTAAAAACGAGCCCTGCACGATCGCGACATGGGCCTCATGCCGCATCACCTGCGGCCGGAGCTCACTCCAGCTGCGGATGTTTAACCCCTTAGCTCTGATGATCAATTAATTAATAGCCTATCCTCGATCTCCAGCCCCTCCCCCAATCATTGTTTTGTGTGGCTTAATGACAATAGACAATACAAAACCCAACTATTAGCCCATAACCCAGGAGCATTGCTGTGGTCCTAAAACATCCTGGACACAGGCCCTTTGTTACATGTTACGCAACAGGACTTGGTTCACACAGCATTTTTCACGGCACATGAACTGTAGCATGTATTTTTAAAGAAAATATACATATGTTCCTGTCACTAATTTTATGTGTTATCCACACAGATACTGTACATCACCGTGGCAATAGACTGTATAATGAAAATCAGAGCTGACAAGTTTGCCTCTTCAAAACCACACATTTATATATGATAGAGTAATGTCTCAAAATAATACAGTCACGAAATAATACACCTATACATGGAGCAAATATACCACACCAATGACCGTCATACTGTTGCTAAAAAAAAATCCACAATATCAAGACCATCAATCCCAAATATTCCACTACCTAAGGACCAAATAATACTGCCAGATCATAACTTGATGTAAGCACCACATAATGACTACCAAATGTACACAGGATCTCTACAGATATAAGTGATTACTGTGCAGTTAGAGCCAGTGACTCAGTCATTCTCTTCCTCTTTATTTTCCCGTTGACCTAGACCAGCGGTGGTGAACCTATGGCACGCGTGCCAGAGGTGGCACTCAGGGCCATCTCTGCTGGCACGCATGCCAGGCTGGCCACTCGCTGGGTTCCTGCACTGTCACCCAGACGCTGCGCTGGGAGGGCTCGGCGTCCGCGTCACAGTGTCGGACCTGGAGCCTTCGGCAGCCCCAGGCTTAACACAGCGCGAGTTGGGACCCGCCGTGGACCCTCAGCTCTGAGGGTGCGCTGCGGTCCCATGTGCTCAGCTGGGCAGCGACACGATGTAGTTACCTGCCTGTCCTCAGGCGCACAGCCGTCATAGGCTGTGCGCCCGAGGAGCTGACGGAGGAGCATCCTGCGCTGGGAAAGATGAGGACAGAAGAGGAGCATTCTGAGAAAGAAGTAAGGTGAGTATTAGTGTTATTATTTGATTTATGGAATATATATACTGCGGTGGGGAGAGCTGACTATATACTACTGTGGGGAGCGTTATATCTATATACTGCTGTGGGGAGAGCTAGCTTTATACTGCTGTGGGGAGTGTTATATCTATATACTGCTGTGGGTAGAGCTGGCTATATACTGCTGTGGGGGAGAGCTGGCTATATACTGCTGTGGGGAGAGTTGTCTATATACTGCTGTGGGGAGAGTTATTTCTATATACTGCTGTGGGGAGAGCTGGCTATCTACTGCTGTGGGGAGAGTTCTTTCTATATACTGGCTGTGGGGAGACCTATCTATATACTGCTGTGGGGACAGTTATATCTATATACTGCTGTGGGGGAGCTGGCTATATACTGCTGTGGGGAGAGCTGGCTATATACAGCTGTGGGAAGAGCTGGCTATATCCTGCTGTGGGGAGAGCTGGCTATATACTGCTGTGGGGAGAGCTGGCAATATACTGCGGTGGGGGAGAGATGGCTATATAATGCTGTGGGGGAGAGCTGGCTATATTCTGCTGAGGGGAGAGTTATATCGATATAATGCTGTGGGGGAGAGCTGGCTATATATTGCTGTGGGGAGATTTATATATATATATATATATATATATATATACTGCTGTGGGGAGAGTTATATCTATATACTGCTGTGGGGAGAGTTATATCTATATACTGCTGTGGGGGAGAGTTGGCTATATCCTGCTGTGGGGAGAGTTATATCTATATACTGCTGTGGGGAGAGTTATATCCAGAGCTGTGGAGTCGGTAAGCCAAAGCTCCGACTCCAACTCCCACTCCCTCGTATATGGCACATGTTTAAGTGATAACTTTATTGTAGTAAAATGGTAACATCAGGCTCTTTATCACTTTATGGTACAATAATCAAGCTAGTTAGGTAGAACAGACACTGACAAGCAAAAGGGTAACAATGTTTTGATCTTTTGACCTTCAGGCTCCATATCTCACCATCCACTACAGCTTTGTACATGAGGCTCCCACCAGTTTAAAGACTATCATCTTACCTATCTTATACATACATTATTTAGTATTAGCATCTGCTTAGTTCTGCAGATTATTGTCATGTAACTGCATTGTTACTGTTTTTCTCCTAAAAATCTAAATTTGGCTTTCAGCACTGCCTGAATCCTTCTGGGCTCTGGATCAGATTCAAGCATGTCTTGACCGAAATCTGATCCCAGGTCTCTTCTACACGAATACAGCTTTTTCTTCAACTCTAACGGTATGTTCACACAGTGTATTGCGGCGCAACTACACAATGTGTTTCTGGAGCTCGCGTTCATCAGCGTGTACTCCCGAGGCGTGCGCGTGGGGGGGGAGGGGTTGGTGGTCCGTAATCGAGTTTATGAGGTAACTCATCTTGTAGGACACTCACATATAGCTCAGCATTGAGGTCACCATCGATCCTGGTCAAGTATCCAACATCTTTGGCTGTAAAACATCCCACTTTCCTCTGGCTTCTTAAAGTGAACCTGACAGTTCTTCCAGCGTCTCGATCCGTTCGCCCCCTTGATTCTGCCTAACTCATTTGCCCCCATTAGAGCCCGGTCTATTGATTTTCATCTCGTCGCTCTAAATCACCCGTTTCCAATCTTCCATTTTTCGTACTTTTTGGCAAACTCGAGCCAACGCTTCTTATGACGAGATTGAAGTCGCGGCTTCTTCCCCTTATTTCGGTCCATCATTCCAGAACTGTGTAATGCGTGTTGCCCAGTAGATGCAGAATAGTTGAAGGTAAAAGTTATGCTTGAGAGCCAAGATGATTGTCTATAAAATGATGGTAGACTCATGTTGAAAGCTGTAGTGGACGGTGAGATATGGAGCCTGAAAGTCAAAAGTCCAAAACATTGTTACACTTTTGCTTTTCGATGTAAAATATATTTATAGGATACGACTTTCAAACACAAAAAACTTTAATAAATTGTAAATATGAAATGAAAAATTTTGCTGAAATCTGGTCATTCTGTTTGCCCTGGGAGAGGAATCTTTTCCCCAGTGGCAACAATTTGCTTGCTCCATGTCATCAATTACACTCCTCATGTGATGAGGCTGAAGATATGGGAGCAGTAGCACTGGCAAGACCCAATTCCTCTTGCTCTTGGCACTGCATTGAACTAACTATACCAATTTATTATATATTTTAGGAGTCGGTCAATTTTTGACCGACTCCAACTCCTGCAAAATGAGCACCGACTCCGACTCCATGACTCCTACTCCACAGGCCTGGTTATATCTATATACTGCTGTGGGGAGAGCTATCTGTATACTGCTGTGGGGAGAGCTATCTATATACTGCTGTGGGGAGAGCTGGCTATATACTGCTGTGGGGAGTGATGTATCTATATACTGCTGTGGGGAGAGCTATCTATATACTGCTGTGGGGAGAGCTATCTGTATACTGCCTGATGGGGAGAGTTATCTATATACTGGCTGTAGGGAGAGCTATCTATATACTGCTGTGGGAGAGCTATCTATATACTGGCTGGTGGGGGGAGCTATCTATATACTGGCTGGTGGGGAGGGCTATCTGTATACTGGGTGGTGGGGAAGGCTATCGGTATTCTGGGGGGTGGGGAGAGGTGTGTGGATACTGGGGGTGGGGAGCTATCTGTTTGTATACTGCCTGTGGGGAGCGATCTGTCTGTATACTGTCTGTGGGGAGCTATCTATCTACTGCCTGTGGGGAGCTGTATACTGCCTGTGGGGACCTGTATCTATATACCTATCTGCCTGAGGGGACCTACATCTATATACCTGCTTGCCTGAGGAGACATATATCTATATACCTGCCTAATTGAGGGGACTTATACACCTACCTAACTTAGGGGACTATCTCTTATATGTGTGCAAAGTGTAACGGTTTATATTCAGTAATGGTGTGACGGTATTATTCAGTCACTTTGTGGTGGTGATACGTGGCGGTATTATTCAGTCCCTATGTGGGTGTGATATGAGGTAATTGTGTGGAGGTATTATTCAGTCACTTTGTGGTGGTGATACGTGACGGTATTATTCAGTCACTATGTGGTGGTGATATGTGGTTGTGGTGTGGTATTATTCAGTTAACTGTCTGCTGAGCACCTGTGTACACTGCTATCTATCACTAAATGGTCACTGTATAGTGGAAATATGGCAAGAGGGATGGGCCTAAGGCAGGCCGTCACAATCCCTCGTATAATAAATTGTTGTGCTTTCCACGTCACCTCTTTGCTTCGTGCCGGCGGCGGCACTTTGCGGTAACTAAGGTATTTTTCGGTCGCAGTTTCGGCACTGGGTCTCAAAAAGGTTCACCATCACTGACCTAGACCATCATTATAATTTCTCCTGACCACTACTCGTCTCTGCCCAATTTGTCATACAAACATCTTAGAATCCTCACTTTTCCAACAGCTACTTATCTGTTCTCAACCTCGGTACAAACTCCCCATGGGGAAATAGGTGGAGGTGGGGGCACCATAAAGTGATAGGTGGAGTTGAAGGTTATGGGATGATAGTTGGGGACTGTATTTTGTGCTGTGTTAACACAATGGTTGTGGGAATGTGTTATCCACACGCCACTGTGATAGGGTTGCACCATAGGCTGTTAAGAGTTCTTTGTCATTATGAGTCAACTGGGGGTTGGTGGTGTTGCAGTGAGGCGGTGCCCGTGTATTTAGATTTCTTACAGTACACTTAGCAAGATATAACAGGTTCCACTATAGTGCAGTTTAACTGGTTTTATTCACGTCCATTTTCAATGCAGTAAACCTCATCAAACATCAGTGATAACAGCAATTATATGATTTCTGGCATTCACACAGTTTAGCTGCTTTACACACGGGGGTAATAAGCTCACAGATACCTAAGTTTTCACCAGCCATATTCTGCAACTTCTATACTGTGATCATTGGCTGCTCTCTTCACTGTCTGATGTGCAATGACTGTGGCATTCACAGGACTCTGTCGTTTCTCTCAGTATTTCTGTCTCACTTAAGCAGTACCCTTCCACATGCCTCACACTCCCTGGACTGGACCAGCCTGACTAGACTCTTCTGGGCGACATGCATGAAAGGGGCTGCACCAGATATCTGGCTTCTTTTCAACCTGATATAAGGTGCAGCCCCGTTCATACATTTTTAAATCTCCTGCACACCACCTGCAGGAGGCGGGGCACACTAGAACCGTAGTGAAACTAAATATTTATAGCTTCGCTACGGCATTTCTAGGCACATTACAGCTGGAACAGGTAGACCACTTTCAAAGTGGTATATCTGAACCAGAAATGTCATACTAGCGCTAGAATGTGCCTGATTTATGACCCGCTGAAGAACGTATTCATAAATCAGGAGCATTCTATGCCAGTATAATGCCCATGAAATTTGGCGTGTTAACTAGAGATAAAGAACCCTAAAAAGTTTGAGTAGAATCTCCAATTTTGAGAAGTTCGGTTCGAAGTTCTAGTCAAACTCAAACCGAACTTCGAACCCCATTAAAGTCAATGGGACAAGATGTTTTGGTCAATTTTTATACCCATACAGGTGAGAAGAAGCTGCAATTAGCATCCATAACAGTAAAATGGATACGTGGAACAACTTAGTGAAGAAAATTTGGCTCTAAGAGTCACAGGAAAAATTTCACAGGCTAAAATTTTAATGACTAACTGAAAAGATGAGGACTGCGTAGCTATAGGAGGTGCAGCACTAGCAGCTGCTATGGGGCCCCTTTGACACATAATAAAATAGTGGTATTGGAAATGGCACATGGTAACTGGCAGGAGCCCCCTATCACTTTTTGTACCAGGGCCCAAGAACATGTCATATATGTGATGGCAGCAAGAACATCCCAATGGGAAACATGGAGGTACAGCTGTCAGGGCCATAGTTAGAGGGTGTGCAGTGGTAGTCAGGGCTACTGTCAGTCATCTATTAACCGTTTAAGGGGCCCCATGCAGCTAAATCAAATGGGGCCCCCACCCATTACTAGTTTTCCTGATTTTTCACATATCTCTGGGCCCTATATATAGGGGCCCCTGACAGGGTACTCCCTAACTGGGCACCGTGCCAGTTACCAGTTTCCCATTTCATACCCTGTCTTCTTATGTTCAAAGGCATTTGGAACACCCTCAGGATCAGGCCCCATAGCGCTGCACCATCAGGTCCAATAGGTAGTACGGGCAGTTACTCCTGTCTACGGCTGTAATCAAAAGGGCCCACAAACTCTGTTAAAAATAGAAGTATGAATGGGGTGGGGCTCATTCTGATATTGTCGTATGGTCCTGAAATGTAATAGAGACTTCTACGTCAGAAATGACTGATGAACTATTTAATAATGACTGAAAGGAAGTTATTTCAACATATCAAGAAGAATACCTAGTTTACTAGAAAGCTCACTTTGATTAGTAATGTGGATCAAGGAGGTGCCACCCAGTAATTGCCGTTCATTTTGATTGCCTGATGCGTGGTCTTTTTTTGCAGGTTAATGTAGCATCCAAGCACCATTGTAGATGCTCCTAAAATCTGTTGCCAACCACTTACCACCGAAAGTAATCGATAACCCATTGTACCACCCCTCCTCATCATCTGCCTCCACTTCCTCATCCTGACCATCATCAGAGGCCTGGCTAGTGAAAAGCCCTCTACTTTGTGGAGCTAACTGCTGTCCCCTGCACTCCGCCCTTGACCTGAACCACCCCTAAAAAGACCGATATAATCAAACAATCAGGCCTTCTACATCAGATGCGAGAAGGCTCCTGTGTCCTCCTCACCACCTCATCACTGCTGGGGACCTGCAGCCGCAAGAAGTCTAACGCTTGATCCATAAAAATATGACCACATTGGTCCTGCGACAACGCCATCTCCTGACTGACCATTTATGGTGTGTCTTAAAAAACTGTATAGTATGGATAGTTTACAGAGAGCTCACCTGCCTCCAGTCCTCTGTGGCTCAACACCCCGAGTCCGCACCACTGCTCATCAGCATGCGACACTTCATACTGCAGAATGGCAATACGCTGCTGCCACAATCACTGAACATGTCAAGGGGGAATTCAGCGTGTTGCCACGTCGAACAATGAGACGTTACAGGGAGCCAAGATGACGCTGCAAAGCAGCCAGTCTGCCGAAGCAGGGGTAATCGACCACTGAAGTGTAAGAGCTAAGAGACCTCAAGCTTTCCTCAGAGCCGGACGTTACATGCACCTGTACGCATGAGAAACTCTTCACATCCAGTTCAGGAACTGTCCAGCAAGGATGTCGGAATTCTACCGATCCTAAGGCCAAAAGATTCTCGCAGTCTGGGGTCGCACTCCACATTCCTTCTCCAGTTCTTTACACCCACCACTGTTACTGAGTCGCAGAGATTTCCCACAGATCTTGATCTTTTGTTGATGCTCCAAACAATTTATTTCAAATGGCCTCATTTTCTCCTTGGCACGGGATCTACCACATCAAGGGTTGGGGATCTGGAATCTGCTCCATTCACTTGGTGAAACTGTCCCCGAGCCTGCGGCCCATCACCAAAGGGCACTTTCACCCACCCAACTGACCCAGTTGAGCATGTTAGTGATTAACTCCTTGACCACTTACTTTTTCAAATGTCTGTATGAAATGGACTGGTGGACTAAGCAGAATGCACAACCCTGGAGATCTTTTAATCATGTGGCGTCCAGGGAAGGGACACTTTCTGGCAAGATATCCAGCTCGCATCTAATGTTGGGGCATTCCAGGGCCATGATGGCGACGCCATCTAGACCACCATTGAAGCAACATTTCAAGGCCAAGACCGGCATAGCGACAGTCGGCTTTTTCCTTTGGATGGCTGTGCAATTTCTTCTGCTCCCACATCTGGCTACACAGAGGGCGCGGGGTGGACGCTGCTATACGACATGCATGGTCAACTGGTGGAAGGAAGGTGTAGACTGTGTTTCTGCTGGTGGAAATCGTCGACATGTCCTGGGACTGTGATGGTGCTTACGATTCTGCCCAGCACAGCGCAGCGAGGACCGCTTGGGCGTGAAGTGGGAGCAGAGCAAAGATGCACGGTGTTTGGAAGCCATGGACCTGTTGGCCTTTTTCTCCAAGTGATTCTTCACAACAAATTTCATTGCCTTTACATGCATGTGTCTGTTCAACTGTGTGGTTAGAATTCTTTAGATTCTTTCCTCTACGACACTTGAAAGCAAACGCGCATATGAACGTCGTCGGTAAATCTTTGCTTGGATTCGAGAAAGCCCAGGCTTGACAGTGAAAAACCAGAACAGTGTTCCGCTGCCCCCCCTCCCCGCCCCCCACAAACAAAGGGTGGTTGAAAAAAAAAAAATTTTAAACAACCCAAAAAACAAAAAAACAATGTTGTGGTTGGTTAAAAAAAAAAGGGATATAAAAAAAAAAAAAAAAACAGCAAAAAAAAAAATAAACTAACTTGGATTTGAAAGTTTGGATTAAATTAGTAAAACATATACAATAACCCATCACATCCTACTCCACTTGATACCTCGCCAGAGCGCTCAAAGAACACGTTATGCCCTAGTCATCTTCATAAGAGTCAATCGATCTACAATTATCTTTAAATTTCCAAAAACTTCGGTTCAACAAATCAACTTTGGGTGATTCGCAACAAGTGTCTTTTCATTGATAAATGCGGCGACACTGGCTTACAATGGCAAAAGCTCTCTGAGAAGAAGGGCATAGCCTGCATACATTGCAAATGAACCAATCAGAGACCGCGATCTGTACGTCAACGCACTATATATGACCAAGCGCCCCTGGAGCTCACACTCTCTCACTGTACTGACAGATTGCTGCGCGATTCGCTTCCGAAAACTGATTTTTACACACGAGTTTTGTGGTTCGCAGTCTTTCTCAAGACCTGTTCTCTGAATGTTCCTATTCAGATTTTTGGTACTTGATCTGAAATCCAGTGTTGCGTCACTCACGGCATATACAATCAAATCCAATGGATCTAAGCCATTCTGGTTATTCATTTAAAGAAACACGTTTTACAAATACAAATACCACTTCAATTATTTGGCTGCTACAATTCGTATTGCGCAATTTACAACCAGGGTTTAATTAAGCGTGTTTGCTGTGCAGACAAAAAATAAACCGTCTTTTTCAAACTGCCAAATATAATAGTTTAGTTTGAGGGTAGCCTATTCACAGAGCAAAGGTTAATACCAATTTACTCTCGTTGTTGCGTTAGAAAATACGCCATGGTAACACGCTACAAAGCTACTAGATTGTGTGGCTCAATTCCTTTGCGCAATTTACATCCAGGATTAATTAAGCCTTGTTTTTCTGGTGTCTGAGCAAAAATAACCTCTTTTTTCAACCCAAAATATATAATTTTTTTTGGTAGCCGAATTCCCAAGCAAAGGTTAGAGTTACAATTTTATCTCTAGTTGTTGGCGTAGAAAATACACCATTGTAACACGCTAACAAAGCTACTAGTTTGTGGTGGCTCAATGTCTATTGCCATTTACATCCAGGGTTAATAAGCGTTGATTTTTGCTGAGAGTTGCTGACAAAAATAAACCGTCTTTTTCAACCCAAATAATATATTTTTTTTTGGTAGCCTAATTCACCAGCAAAGTTAATTACAATTTATCTCTTGTTGAGTGGCGTAGAAAATAGCGCCATTTAACACCTACAAGCTACTTATTTTGTGGTGCTCAATTCTATTTCCATTTACATCACAGGGGTTTTAATTAAGCGTTGTTTTGCTGGTGTGCTGACAAAATAAACCGTCTTTTCAACGCCCAGAATATATATTTTTTTTGGTAGCCTTAATTCACAAGCAAAGGAATAATTACAATTTTTATCTCTTGTTGTGTGGCGTACGAAAATACACCATTGTAACACGCTACAAAGCACTAGTATGTGTGGCTCATTCTATTGCCAATTTACAGCCAGGTTTACTTAAGCGATTGTGTGCTGCTGGCGCTGACAAGAATAAACCGTCTGTTTTCACGGACAAATATATATATATTTTTTTGGTACCTAATTCACAGCAAAGTTTTAATTACAATTTATCTCATGTTGTGTGGCAAGAAAAACGCCATTGTAACACGCTACAAAGCTACTCAGTTTGTGGGTGGCCATTCTATTGCGCAATTTACATTCCGGGTTAAATAAGCGTTGTTTTGCTGCTGTGCTGACAAAAATAAACCGCTTTATTCAACGCCAAATATATAATTTTTTTTTTGGTAGCCTAATTCACAAGCAGTAGGTTAATTACAAATATAATCTCTGTTGTGTGACAGAAAATCCGCCATTGTAAACACCTATAGAAGCTACTAGTTTGTGGTGGCTCAATCTATTGCGCATTTACATCCAGGGATTTTATTAACTTTGTTTTGCTGTGTCTTGACAAAAATAAACCATCCTTTTTTCACGCCAAATTTTAAATTTTTTTTGGTAGCCTATGTCACAAGCAATGGTTTAATTAACAAATTTTATCTCTGTTGTTGGCTAGAAAATACACCATTAACACCTACAAGCGACTAAGTTTTGGCTCAATTCTATTGCCAATTTACCATCCAGGGGTTAATTAAGGCTTTTTGCTGGGTGCTGACAGAAAATAACCCTCTTTTTCAACGCCAAATATATATATTTTTTTTTGGTAAGGCCTAATTCTCAAGCAAGTGTAATTACAATTTATCTCTTGTTGTGTGGCGTCGATAAATATCCATTGTAACACGCTACAAAGCTACAATTTGTGGTGGCTCAATTCTATTGCCAATTTACATCCAGGTGTTTTAATTAAGCCGTTGTTTTTGCTGTGTGCTGACAAAAATAAACCTCGTTTTCTACGCCAAATATATATATTTTTTTGGTAGCGCTAATTCACAACAAAGGTTAATACAATTTTATCTCTTGAATTTGTGTTGCGTAGATAATACCATTGTAATAACCTACAAAGCTACTAGTTTGTGTGCCAGTCTATTGCGCAAATACATCCAGGTTAATTAAGCTTGTTTTGTGCTGTGGCTGACAAAAATAAACCGTCCTATTTTCAACGCAAAATATATATATTTTTTTTTGTTAGCCTAAATCACAAGCAAAAAGTAATTACCATTTATCTCTTGTGTGTCGTAGAAAATACACCATTTTAACACGCTACAAAGTACTAGTTTTTGTGGTGCTCAATCATTGCGCAATTTACATCATGGTTAATTAAGCGTTGGTTTTGCTGAGTGTGCAGACAAAAATAAACCGTCTTTTTCAAACCCAAATATATATATTTTTTTGTAAGCCTATTTCACAACAAAGTTTAATATACAATTATATCTCTTGTAAGTGTGGTAGAAAATACCCATTGTAATCACCTACAAAGCTTACTATTTGTGGTCTCAATCTATTGCGCAATTTACATCCAGGTAAATTAAGCGTGTAGGTTTTGCTGGTGTGCTGACATCTGACAACCCCAGCAAGTGTCGGGTGGAAAACCACAGACAAACACTTATTGGCAGGCCCGGGAGCTGGTCGAGGCGGCCCTCACCTTCCCAGCAGCCCCCCTGTCCTAATCCAGTTCACTCAGCCAGGATCTACTATGTGGTCTGGGCGCAGCGCCACTATATAGCGAGATGAAACAATTGAGGGGGAGAAAGGCAGACAGCAGCTACGTGGCAGGAAGAAAATGGCAATATACCCAGCTTCTGCAGTAGAGTGCGGCAAAGTATAGAATGTGGAGTGCATGGATCATGTGTGAGAGGTCACCTCCCCCGCTTACCAAACGGTGATGAGGACAATTAGTGACATGAAACACAAATAGATGATGATGTAGCCGTACCCACTTGGGACCGGAGAAGCAAGGGCTTCATCAAACGTCAGGAGAAGAGGCGTCAGGCGCGGCATTAGTCACTCAGTGCGGAAGCGTTGGACGGTAAAAACACCTAGCTCGACCGTGTGGCATCTTTGCTAAGACACCGGAGAGCCGAATATGGTATATTAGAATCTGTGGGCAGAACGTGAAGCTGGCCAGAGCTTACTTGGCACATCACGCCCTGCGTTCAACACATGCAGCGTCACCATCCGTGGCCTGGGAGAAACTGCTCAGGAAGGAGTTGGTCCCATCCGGGCCTGCTGCAGGCAGCAGCAGCGCCAGTGGCACGCATGCCCATTTCAGCCAGTCAGAGCTCCACCACCTCGCAAAGCAGCTGTTTCTCTTTTGAACATCCTCTCCGGTCCCAGATGCCCTGCTTTCCTCGATACTCATGCGCCACAGTCTTTTCAAAGGGGCGATTTAAAGAACAAAATCCCAACCCACCCGGGTCACCTGACCTGCCCCTTTCCAAGTTTTTGGGTACCAGCCCCTCCCTTTCCAAAGGGGGACTTGCACCATTAAAAACAAAGGGCTTTCCACCGAGTGGATTTCCAACCGAATTTTTTTTTCCAAAAAGGCATCCACACTTCATAAATATGAGAACAAAAGGGGGCAGTCCTTAGCATGGGTTTGTTCCAAGACACGGCACGGGGACGTCTGGGCTGTAACTACGTCGGCCAACATGTCCTTTAGGGCCCACGGGGTGAATGCTTCCTCCCGGGCCACCAAAACTTGCAGAACCCGCTTTTTCTCCTCCACGTGTCAAACTCGCTCCGCCCAAAGTCCCCCCCTTTCCTCCTCCACCACCCCCAACCATCCACCTCCACAAGACTGCTCCACAACCACAGTGTAGCAAGGGGTCACCAGTTCTACCCTAGTTTGCCTCGCAACGAATCACACGGGAGAACTCTCCGCTCATGCACAAAAAATCGATTTTGGGTTTCTCCCCAACTGCAAAAACGGAACCCTGGGGACGGGCAAGGGGGGGAACATGGGTCCGCGCGCACCGAGGAGGGGGGCCCCCCCCTCAGGCCACTTTCAATCGGGGTTTAAAATTTTCCGAAGTCTTCCACCCCATCTTTAAACATCAAAATGGGCCCGAAAATGTGCATGCACTTTATCCTTTTGAAAAGCCAGAACACCCTCCTCGATTCAGCGGCAAACGCCTCCCCCCCACCCCTAATGCAGTTTCCACCCCTGAATTCCAGCCTCACATGTTGGGGCCGTTTTATGAACAAGAAGCCATAACGATTTTTTGATGACCACGACAGAAGTCTCCCCTTGAACTTGAGTCACCATCACTCATGCTGACCCTCCTTTTTTTGAGGGCCTTCGAGGGGGCCAAATTATTTCATCGCCGGGCTACATGAAAACCATTCCACTGCTTTAGCCTGGAACAAAGCGAAAAATCGTCTGGGGAGGGACGAGATGTCGACTACATCTCGTCCAATATCCTGGGGCTGAAATGGAAGGGGGAAGGAGGGCATTGGGGCAAAGCATTGTCTGGGAAAATGGATTTTCTACCCAGGGGACAAAGAGAGAGCAGGGGCCTGGGGGAGGGGGGATGGGGAAAAGGAAACAGCAGATGACTCCCAACCCGTGGGATAAAACAGTAAATAGGGAGGGACCCCTCATCAGTCAGATCCCCCCCCAAAGCTTATTGCCTGGGAGGCAGCCAAATCAACATCCCAAGGGGGACTTTTGCTCTCCACCCCATGGACCCTCCACCGGGCCAAAAAGGGGGCCTTTTTTTTTCCCAGCTATTGAGAGGGGAAACAAACTCAAAAACATAGGAAAAACCCCAATCATTGGGCCCTGCCTATTGGGGGATC